>CM061068.1:75709827-75836827 GCA_030762895.1 Sophora flavescens
CCCTTTGGATTCCGCTGGCAAAATTCTAAAGTCAAGAGCGTTTCAGCTAACACTGCCGGCACGTGGTTTTTCTTTCTTTCTACTGTGAAGAATACATCCATTGTCGCTTGATCTATCATGTCTAGTGCTGATGGAAATAGGACCAACCCGTATATTGTTAGCGCCAATACCCTCTCAAAGGTTTCCCAATCTTGCTGATTCATTGATTTCTTCAAATGATTTTCGAGAAGAGTTCGGGTTAACCCTTGCGAGTTTGAGTGCCCGGTCAACTTCACATCATTTTCAGGAAGACCTAGTAGCCCTGCTATGCTTGTAGTGGTCAAGTATTGCCCCAAGTGAAAGTACACGATGGGATTTTTCTGCATTGGTAACCTTAACAGGCAAGCATATTCTTCGATGGTGGGAGTAATGTCCATATCTGGCAATTCAAAACATCTGAGGTGGGGGTTCCAATACCGACACAAAGCACTCAAAGCAGCAGTCTCAACCGGTATGAAAATTAAGTCCAAGATCCCTCCATACTTCTTGGCGAAGCTTCTTCGACGTTCTTGAGGCAAAGATTGGCTCAACTCTTTCAAATTCTCTAATGGGTTCATTATCACCCTGGAGCTCTTGGTGGTGGGAACATTGCTAGTGTGTCTAACTTTTTCCATCTCTTGTAATCAAAGGTGTTATCTCAAACCAAATTATCTGTAGAGGAAATTTTAATTTGTTAATAACATTTGGAAAGCAAATTACTTATGCATGAGAGCGTACCAAGATGCATGAACGAATGACATATTGATGATGCATGGCCTAAGATACTGCATACATGAACAGGTAATATAATAAGAATGAGTATAACAGAATGCCTGAATGAGTAGCATATTAAGGTGCATGTAGAAGATCTTATGATGCATAGGATATAAATGTAATTAGTCATGCTGCAGAAAAAGGCGGAATGCGCTCCCTTTTGTCCTACATGGGCCACATCCTAAAGTTGGGACTTCTGAAGTCAGGACCCTATTTTGGTAGGCTGCTAATGGCATTTTATGTGCATGACTTTCGGGGACAGATCTAGACCCCTAAACATGGTCCCCGGATTACCCTCACCTAAAAATGAGGACCCGAATCCATGAACCTCGCCACAGGGACCAAAAAAGTCACAATATGGCAGTCCATGTTCCGGTAGCAATCCGAGCGGGAGAATCAATGTCTGTCAGGGACGCAAAAGCATCACAATAACATCACTGAAACCCCTTCTAGTTCTATGGCATTCCAAGACTCGGGTATAGAGCCCAAAAGTGTGTGAGTATGTGATGGTGATGTGTGTGCTGGGAGCAAGCAAACCTGCAGAAAACCAAAAAACTAACCCCAAGCCTGCAAAAGAACAGCCAACATTTACAAGAGTTTTCTACCCTAAGGTTGCAAGAATGTAAAAAGACATTTATTAAAACATATAATACTATATACAAAACAAATAAAACAAAGAGGGGTAAAACTAATATTTTTCGAATTTATCAAAAAATGCACAACCAACTATGATAGGCCTGACTCTCAAAAATCCCCAGCGGAGTCGCCAATGTCGCGACCAATCCGTCCGGAGCCGCGAAAAGAAGGGGTAAAAACAGAGGAGTCGCCACTAAAATATTTATTGTGAAAATATTTGAAATCACAATTATTTATATTTTAACTGGTCTTAATATAGGGAAAGATGGATGAGTACGGGAGTCGGTTTCTAGTATGGATGGTGTTATCACCCCACGTCGTCATTTTAAAAAACTGTACCTCAAGTTAATTGTGCAAAAACATTTTAATAATATTTTAAATATTTATATTACCCAAGAAATTATTTACAAGATAGTGTTATATTTTTATTTTTAAATTTTTTATATATTTTTATATATTTTTTTAAAAAAATATAATTTTTATTTTTTTATTGTTAAAAAAGGAAAAGTTTAATTTTTATTAATTATTTTAACATAAAAGGAGACACACAAAAAAGGAAAATTTAGTTTTGGCCCGACAAGATGATTTATCTTGCTCCTACGTATTCCCTAAAGCGATGGGAAACTCAAAGCCACGTAGTTCTCTTTAGAAAAGATTTGATTGGTTGGTTGATTTTAATTTTTGATAAAGATCTTTATTTTTGATTTTTTGGTTTAAAAAGATTTTATTTCAGAATAAATTCACTTTTGCATGGAGTCCAAGATAGCAGTGCTATACGATAAACCCTTACAATTCATACGACACTTGAGGATGAAAAATCATACATCAACATCGTAGATTGTTGCGTGAACTAAAAATATTTTTATAAAAATCAAATTAGGTGCAATTGATTAAAGGATAAATAAGAAAACATTTAATATTTTTTTAAAGGGGATTCACTCTTGCACCGGTTTAAAGATAGCAAAGCTATACGATGAACCCTTACAATTCATACAACACTTGAGGATGAAAAAAATCATACATCAACGTTGCAGATTGTTGCGTGAATTCAAAGAAAATTTTAGAAGAAAACTTTTATTTAAAAAAAAGGACCGAAAATTTTAAAAAGTACTATTTTTATCTTAGATTCCTTTTTTTGGATTTTTCTTTTATTTGAATTTTTTAGATTAAACATCTTTCTTCTCTAAAAAAGGGCTTGACCCAAATAAAAAGACTAATATGCTAGGCCAAAAGAAGCAAACCACTTTGGGCTTGAGGTCACTCATTGCAAGGCTGATACCATTAGGCCCTAATAATTTCAACAAGACATAAAAGGGGTAAAAAAAAAAACTGAAAGGAAACAACAAAGGCAACCCAAATCATAAACCTAGCCTTGTTACCAGAGAGAGATATGCAAGGAGCTAATGGCCACTGGTACTGTTCACGGCGGAGGCGAGCAGCACTGACGCCGGCGAGACAGATGGCGCGAACGGTGCTGGGCGGCGACTCGATCAACTCGCGGCAGGAGGGGATGCTTGGCTGATTCGCGGCGGAACGGATGGAGGAGTGTGGAGAGAGCAGATCCGGCGTGGTGGTTACGGGATAGCAGCGGACGATGAGCTGGAGGTGCGAGTTGTCGTCGATCCAGACCCGCGGCGAGCGACGGTGGGAGCAGCAGTGGACGACGTGCCGGAGCAGACCCGCGGCGGAGCAACCTCTCGTCCGGGTGAGTAGCGACCGGGATCTACTCTTTGAGGTGGTGGTTGCGCACCTGCGGTGTGGCGGCGCGAACCAGTCCAAAGAAGAAGGAGGAGCCGAGCTTGGAGGGAGGAAGAAGAAAAGAGAAAGGAGAAGAAAGAAAGAAAAAGAAAAAGAAAGAAGTGGGTTCCCTTGAAAGAGGAAGGAGATGTGAAGTTAAGAGGAAGAAAGCGTAAATCTTGTTCACTGATGAGAGGAAGAAGACGTGAAGGGAAGTGTAGAGAGAAGAAGATGAGTGTCTTCTCCTTTTTCTCTGTTTTCTTTTGTGTGTTTTTGTTTTGTGTTTCCTTTCTTTTCCAGCTGAAATCGAAAATAGAGAGGAAACAGGAATCCAAATTTTTCGTGTATCCCCCCTTTCACTTGTGTTTCTGATTTGGTATTTATAGAGAGGTAGATGAACTCTGCCTCCTCCTTGGGACCAGATTAATGGAGTCCTCCTCCTTGGGACCAGATTGATGGAGTGTTGCAGTGATTCATCTTCCTCTAGTCCCCTTTCAATTTCTTTTTATGTGTCTATTTTTCTGATCTAGGCATAAACCCTTCCCTAAGCTCTGGAAAATTACCCAAAATGGTGTTTACTTGCTTGAGCCTTGTGCTGTGGTGGAGTGAACTAGTGGAGAAGAAAGATTTCAGAAGCAATTTGATTGATTTTTTTGATTTTATTTATTTTATTTATTTATGTATTTATTTATTTTATTATTTTTTTCAAAACTTTAATTAAAAGGCATCCGGACAAAATTAGGTGTTCACATAGTCCCCTTCAATTCCCATTTTTTGGTTCCTTTTCTCTTATCTAGACAAGAACCATTTTCCATGCGCTGAAAATCAACTAAAGATGGAAACTGATGTTGAGCTTTGTGTGGAGATGTGTTTGACGGTAACATTATCTCCTTGAGAAACCCACATCTGAATTTTGCTTTCTTCTTATGTTAAAAAGTTGCTTTGAAGCATGTTGGTTAAAGGGAAAAACCATGGTAGAGGGGAAGTGACATATACTTCACGTGAGAAAGAGGATACTAGGCAGAAACATTTTCTCTTTATTTTTATTTTTATTAGTTTTTATTTAAATATCTTTTCACTTGGGCTTGGACTCAAAACAACTTGTAACAAAAACAAATTGGTCCAATAACATAACCAATTTTTTAGAGAATTTTTATGCATTTTCTTTTTTTTATTTTCAAAATATTAATTAAAAAGAAAATACCCGGACAAAATTAGGTGTTCACAATTCTGAATTAATGCTTGGGGATTAATGTTTATGTGTGAATGATATCAAGAAGGGGGTGTTTGAATAACAAAAAAAATAGTATAGTAGTATTCAATAATTTTGTGAGGTGTTTGAGTATCCATGAATATTCATGGATACCCACAAATATTAATTGATAGATTTATTTAAAATCCGCAAGATTGATACCCGCACTAATATAGGGCTGGGACGAATATGAAATTCAACCAAGGCGGGTAATTTGGGGGGGACTACTACCCGTACCCACCCCGTCCCATTAACGTTATAAAATATAATGTTTCTGTGTGTGTGTGTGTGTGTATACACTTATACTGTTCAAAAAAAGTACTAAGATATGTATAATTGTAACTTTAGTGTATTTTACAAGTGTATTTTTATTAAATTATATATAACATATAATTAATTTAAGTAAAGTTTTAAGAATATAAATTAAAATATAAAATATTTAAATTTAAAAATAAGATATGTATAATTATTTTAGATTTTAAATTAAACAGTTAGAAACGAAAAATTTAGAATGACATGTGTTATTCTATAAATTAGAATAACCTATCATATTTTCACTCTTAAGAGAGTATATTCTAATTTAATTTATAGGTCTAGATATATTTTTACAGAAATATTTATCTTGAAAAAGAAAAGAATTAAATTTTTTGATCAAGTTGCTTGTTAAAGAAAAGAATTAAATGGAATCAAGCTAATGATCAACAAATTTAGTAGTAATTGGCTATTAATTAGTAAATCATTAAAAAACTTTAGAAAAAAAACTAAATTAAATTAAATTAAATTAAATAAACAATATGCAGTTTTAAAAACAATTAATTAGTATATTTAAAATATATTAAAAATTTTGAAAAATTTATGTGATGTAGTCATGTAGATGACTTCATGACTGTGTGATTCATTGAGGAGGGTAGAGATTATGAACAACGACTCACCTTCAATAATGAGTTGTATGTGTCAAAGTGTGTATGAAAAAAAAAACTTTGTTGAGAGAAACCAAATTCATTTTAGTTATTTCTAGGCCTCAAACGGGATTAGTATTTGTCTATCTATCATTAATGTAAGTGTTCAAAATTCATTAAAACACCTAATAATTAGAACCAAATCCGTGTTTGAGTAATCGTGAACCTTAATCACCATGGTCATGATAATATTGAATACATCTTTCCGTAAATATCACTGAAAAAATTAGATCATTTTCAAGCACAAAAATTGTAGATTGGTTGCTTTTCCCTTGGCTAGTATTTGATATCATTTAATGTTTTCGAGAATGTGGACATGGGAATAAAATTTTACATGTTTGATATGCGTTTTAGAAAAATATTCTCGGACATAAAAGATGTTCGAGAATAAAATTAGTAAATGAAAGTGAAAAACTCTATTCTCATGTGTGAATATGGAAAAGATATATTCCTGGAATGATATTCCCAAAAATATAATTTACATAACAATAAAACATTTCATGAATCAAACATCACTTGTATCAACAGGAGGCGTTGATTGTTATTACCTAGGGTAAGAGAATGGGACCACGTCTATAATTTCTCATAACTAATTGGGAGCAATGTGAGCAATGTGTTTAAAATATGAGTTTAATTAGTATGTATTGTAGGGGCGATCAAAAACCCGCGACCCGTCCGAAACCGACCAACCCGTTCTAAAATTTGGTAAAGCGGTCGGGTTCAAACGGATATAGGTTCAGGCGGATGAAAAAAATGGTTAAGAATGGATAGGAACGGGTGGGTTCGGTTTCGCATAATTCCATCCATCGGTAACCGAACCTGGCCGAATAACATAGAAGTCCAATTAAAATTTACATAAGACTCCCTTAGGCCCAATTAAAATTTACACCAGAATTATTTAGAAAAATTTTTTGCACAAGATTCCATCTTTCTTTGTTCCCAAGTAGGCCAAATCCGTGAGTCCTCACTCCTTCACTTTTTCTTCTTCTTCGCCATTCCCAACTTGGTAGCTTCGACCATCATTAATCATCATTGTTCGTTGTTCGTTCGACTGTGACCATCATCAATCATTTGCTCGAGGTTCGTTCGACTTAACTGCTCAGATCTTGTCTTGTCGTTGTCATTTCCTCCTCTCTGCAAGCTGCGAGCCCGCCACCACCACCCTTTCGGTCTTTCCTCTCTTCCGGGACCACCACCCTTTCCTTTCTCTCTTCCAGATCTCGTCCCACCCTTTCACTCTTATCCTCTCTTCCGTGACCACCACCTTTCGTCCTTTCCTCTCTACTAGCTGCGACGGCGCGAGCGCGACTAGCCAGTTCCAGATCTCGTCTCGATCCTGCTGCTGGAAGCCTCTGTCGGAGACAAGAATCGTCCGACGCATGCCTCCACAGGTCCACCGCTTCCAAGCCACGACCACCGTTGCGCCTCCACCATGGGATCGTACCAGCCCCTGTGCCACAAGAATGCCTATAGCCACGCCGGCCACCGCGAGCAAGGTTCCAGATCTAGCTCTCTACTTTGTTCAATTTTTCTCTGATCTTGTGGACTGTGTGGAAGCTTCCAGATCTCCCTCTTCTGTTTTTTTTTTGGTACTTATTTGGGCTGAAAGCCTTAAATTTTAATTAGGCTTGTTGGACTTTTTTTTTTCCCGAAATAAAATAAAATAATTTAAGAATCCCGAATCCGTTCAAACTGCTCGAACCAAACCGGCACCCGACCAACACGATGTATAGATGGGCGGAAGCGGATTTCATTTTTATTACATCGAATCCGCCCGAACCCGACAAACCCCACCCAAACCCTCCCGATGCTCACCGCTAATGTATTGTCATTATAAAGTTGTTTACACTGTCAACCAATTAAAAATTATGGTATGGATGACTTTTAAATGTATTTAGAATAAGAGCCAAACGTTTTTAATGATATGTCGATTATATAAAAAATATTTACATAATTCCAATTAATTACTTGCAATCTCACGCCCATAATTGGACACCTGGAGCGTGAAGTTTACAGGACTGGACATCTGTGGGTGGTCCAATGGATCTAGGATAGGCTATGATACCATCTTAGAATTTGGGTTTGGGCCTAACTCAACCCCAAAAGCTAGTTTGTAAGGTGAGGGTTGCCCTTTACTCATAAGCACTCTTCAGTCCATATCACTATCCAATGTGGGACTCCAACAGTGTAAGGTTTTTTCTCACTGTCAACCAATAAAAAATATGGTACATATGAATTTTAAGTTAATTAAGATAAGAGTCAAAGATTTTTAATGAGATATCAATTTATGATTGATTGATAGTGAAAAAAATTATACCATGCACATTAATTAAATCCTTAAAATATTAGCCATTTCATTTCAAACTCTCAAAGCATCTGAACTACCAAATTTTGTCAGCATTCAAATGCTCATTTCAACGCGTATATATAATTTTGTCAGTGTTTTGCTTCAGTTTCAGGGGTAATTCTAGGGTGAGCAAGGTTCTCAAATTGCTCACCGTGAGCAATCACAAATAACCATTGATTAAATGATGTTATAGGATATTATCATGCACCCTTCCACACTATATTCATTTTTCTTCATTCTCCCCTGCTCTCAAGTCCGACTCTCCCTATCTGATGCTTCCCTCACTGTCCCTCCCTCCATAGCCCTGCCACCCCTAACGGCGGCGCCACCACCACGAACTCTCCTCCGACCCCGACCGCCACCGCCACCACCCATCTCTCCCCCGACCCTAACCCCCACCCCCTCCACTCATCTCTCCCCCGACCTCCATCCCACCACCTCGGCCTCCCCTCCCATTCCCCCCACTATCACCTCCTCACCTCATGGAGTCCGGCGGCCCTATCTTCGACCGCGGCAACGAGGGGTTCTCGACACCGCCCCCCAGCTCCCCCCACCGCTGTGTCGTCTCTGAGCTCTGGTCAGCATTGTCATCGCGCCGCTCAGCTACGATCCGGCCATGCCGTCGTTGCCTCGCGACGCATACTGTTAATCTCCTTCAGGCACCGCTGCTTCCCTGGGTCTCGCGAGATTCTTCCTATCTTGTTGAGTTTTCTGTGTTTCGTGATAATCTAACGGTCAATTTTCAGTTCAACTTTGCTCTTTTGATGTGGGTTTCTGCTATTCTTAGAGATCACGCGTTTAATTTAGAGTTACTTTTCTTTCTATAGTCTTCTGCAAAAGAAAATTCTTTCATTTTTATGAATTTGTTATCAAAGTACATCGCACTCTCGGTTGTATCTCATCTTGTTTTGCTTTGATCGACTTGGAGACGCTATCAAGGAACTTTTATGCTTAAAAGAGGAAAAATCTTTCATGGTCCTTGTCAATGGTTGCTGATTCCCTTTCTTTTTTGTGTTGTCTCTGCTTGCTTCTTTCGTTGTTGGACTTAGAAATCTTCTAATACCAGTGTTTGTCCTCTGTTTTTATTTTTACATTTTTCCTAACACCTGATGATGAAACAAAAGAACCACAAAATAGATTTGCGGCCATGAAAAAATAAATAGAACTTGCCGCCACCGTATGTCAACACAGAATAGAACCCGTGATAATAAAACAGAACCACCCGTTTTCTTTGGCCAGCCCGCGGCGGTGCTTTCATGGTGGTTTCAGAATCCGATGAGGGGAAGAAACTAGGAACAGAGGAGATAGACGTTGAGAGATGAAGGAAAATAATTTAGTATGGCGAGTACATGATAGTATCTGTGCAAACTTCTCATCTAATGGTCAATATCAAGTCGCGCACGTGAGCGACATCTCCACATTGCTCACACTAGAAGGAGCCTCAGTTTCAGTAGTTATGTTGAGTGAGTACGTTTGTTTCAAAGCTTTTTAACCAAAAATTGAAGATTTCAAAGTGCATTAGTACTTAAGTATTATTGTAATTTTTTTTATAAACAAAGTATATATTCGATAGACACTACTAGAAATCTTATAATGCGAATTTTTATACTAATTTTGTTCAAAAAATTGTAGGAATCAGGTTTCATCCTGATTTTTCTACCGATTTTATCTCAGGTAATACATTCGTAAGTAATATTTTCCTGTCAATTTTAAAATTCGTAGGAAATTTCTTACGGATTTTATTATGAAAAATTTAAATCCATAATAAATATCAAAATTTTCTACAAAATTTTTAACGAATTTAAATTTATAGGAAGAAAACCTTATTTTTAAAAAAATTGTAGCAAAATTCATAGGAAATTTGTGCGGAAACAATGCGCAGGAAAATTTGCAAGTCAGCCACCCAAGTTATTTAGAAAAGCACCCACACATTCCAATAGCACGGTGCAATAGGAATCCAATCGTAGGAGAAGTATTTCATGATACGGATTGCTCCAGCATTACCCATGATTTGTTTTGCTCCCAAGGATAGATTAAACTATGTGAAGGTGGTTCGTACAGTGAGATTTGACAAGATTGCGAAATTAAGCTGCATTCAAGACTTGTATCGTTCTGTAGCATATATCCCACTAAATTTAAAATCATAGTCATATATGGTGGCAAACCTATGGGGGAAAAAATCAAACAAAAAATAGGAGGAAGGTGTGTAGTCTCTATCACACACACACATATATATGTTTCCCCTTCAAATTGTTACTTTATCATTGAAATAATAGCATATGCTACACTAAGTAAGTGAGTTGTTACCTGTCATAGTTTAGCAATGGAACAAATGAACATGTATAGCCAAGTGCGTCCCTTAAATTATCGTGTGAATTATATTGCTATTTATTACAATTGCTCCTGCACTTTGAAAACGAGGTCCAGTGCATGAGGCATCCATTCAAAGAAAGTAGACAGTTTCCAGTAACAATGTGTTATTACTTTTTTTTTTTTTTTCATTTCCTTTTCACTTTTTCTTCATGTGGAATCTTCAGTCTTTTATTCTCGTGATAATTGTACATGTTTGGTTTATAGTTTGTAGCCCCCAAACTATGGTTTGGTGGGTGCAAACTGAGTTTTATTTTACCTCATATATGTTTGATGAATTGAGTTATCTTTTTTTAAAAAAAAAAAAGGCAAAAGATTAAATTACATGAAGTATAAGGGGGTGCTCACAACCCATATACGAAAAAGTGAAATATGTCTCTAAATATAAATACAACATACAAAGAGATAACAGTAGCTAGCCCACTAACATTCAATACACTTTCCTTGATCAATAAACCAGTCAGAGAAAAAACTCAAGACACCCTGTGATCTAGCTAAAAACTCCACGAACAAGCTTTAATTTAGTCTAGCTAGCAAGTAAAATTTACCTGTAAGGCTGTAACAAAATTTGGTCTCAAAACTATGGTACGAAGAAGTAGAAGATTTTTGCTTTTCCATTCATCTAAACTGAGACTACGTTTGGATAAACATTTGATAAACGTGATTTTGAATGAAATTGATTTTGTAAAATTGATTTGGTTACAATTTAGTTTGAATTGAAGTGATCTATGTTTGGATTTTTTTTATTATGAAAGCAATTTTGATACAAAACTTAATGTAAATTTTTCAATCCAAAACAAAAACTACTTTCTGTAGCTTATAGTCAAAATCACTTCTGAAAACAATCAATTTTGTTTGACAATAACCAAACATCTCATTTTTACATACAAAAATCAAATTTGACTAGGACAAAATAAATCATGCAACATTTCATCGTACAACCAAACACACAGTCACTTTTACTAACTAAAAGCAAAACATGCTAAATATAATATGAAAATGCTAATCTAGAATAAAAAAAAATTCGTATTTGGATTATGTTCTTGCCTAAAAGTGTTTAGCAAAAGCATCGAGAAATGAAATCACTTCACAAGAAATTTGATTTTGAATTTATATGATTCTATGGTAAATGTTGTGCTAGTAAATATATAGATTGTGACAACAACTAATAAAGTAACGAGTAGATATTATTTCCTATAAAAATTGTATAATTATCAAAGGTCTGTTTGCTTTATTTCAAGTTTTATATTTTTATTTTATCTTTTCATTTCTTATTTTCAGAAATAATTATCAAAATGTCATTCTAATTTTATTATGTTTTTTGTTTTAAAAAATTTGTAAAGAAAATAGAATGAAAACAATGTGACGTTTTTAAAATTATTAATTAAAACAATATATAAAAACAGAAAATTGAAAATAAAACAAACAACCCCCTAAACTTTTTTTTTTTTTTTTGTGGTGGAATACATGAAAGGGAACCAAAGGGGAAAAAACAAACTAAGCAGATAAAATACCAAGCTCATCCTTCAAAAAGAAGGGACCCATATCAGGAGGAGGATCATCCCATTGCTGCCATCATGTGCAAGATTTGGCCCCTAGCTTTGCCAAAAAATCAACACAACAATTAATTTGCTTCTCTGAACACATGGCAGATAGAAACCGTCCACTGTCTCTGACAAAGCTCGATGACTCGGCTGATGAGGCTAGTATGAGCATGAAACTGAGAAGGCTCTCTAGCTTGAAGCAAGTTGACCACCTCAAGAGAATTTGATTCACACTGAACCTTTCAGAACCCCAAACTCCAGGCAAAGTGGTTAATCTTAAATTAATTATTTAAATTCCAATATGTTGGTACTTAGAACATGTTAAACTAAACCAATATCATTCTCATGGTTACAAAATTAGTTAACTCTCGAGGATCAAGCCTATTTGCAAGTTTCACAGCATGTTTGGTCTCACGTTCAAAAAGTGAGAGAATCACGTTTGTAAAACAAAAGCTACTACGAGAAGTTTTTGTGACCGCACATCAGAGAGGGTAAAAAACATGGTTATGAACATATGCTTAATTTTCAAGTTCAATTCCAAAATTATCAAGTATTAGACTTCAGCTCTTAATCCTTCACCTAATACCTAAGATCATGCGAGTATGGCTGGCAATATACCCTAAACATTAAGAACAGTAGGATAGAAATAAAACTTTATGCACTTAATTCATCGGCAAAGAGAAAAATCAAATGTTCAACATATTAAGGTACATTTGTTTTAGATTTTGATAGAATTGATTTTTAAAAAATTGATTATGAAAGAATTGATTTAAAAATAATGGTTTATGTTTGGTAATGATATTTTAAAGGCAAAATAGGTAAATTGGTCCTATACATTTTCTTAACTTCTCACATTGGTCCTATAAGTTTTATTTTTGTTCAAATTGGTCCTACACGTTACGTTCTATTTCCACGTTAGTCCTTTTCGACAACTTTGACCGAACGTCGTCAGTTTTGACCTGACGTAGCTATCAAGTTAGTCTGATACATGGTTTTTGATCTGACGACATTAAGTCAAAATTGACGGAAATGACTAACGTGGAAATGAAACGTAACGTATAAGACCAATTTGAAGGAAAAAAATAAAACTTATAGGACAATGTGAAAAATAAATAAAAACGTATAGGACCAATTTACCTATTTTGCCTATTTTAAAAGTGAGTTTAGAAAAATTGGTTTTGTTTGGATGATAAAGTAAAATCACTTTTGAAGTTTAAATATAAAGAATTTTGTGGGTATAACACCTAGGGTCCGTTTGGTTTGCATAGAAGGATAGAACAAAGAGAACAATATAGGACAAGAAGTGAGTCACGGCACAACTTTTTGTGTTGTGTGATGTTTGTTAGTCGATGTCGATGCACAACACAAGAAATTTTGTACTGTACATTATTGTCTGGTATGCTTACGTACTGGACATAACAATGTAAAATTTACTAAAATACCCTTTATACTATATAATGTTTGCTTTGCATTATAAAAATGCAAAGAACAAGATTTTTATATTTTAAATTATTTTTTACTTATAATTGAATTATTATCATACTATTCTCTTATTTAAACTTTGTAGTTTGAGAGAAGATGACGAGAGCTTTCATCTTTGTTGTATTCTCAGTATGAATACTTTTCTTTGTAAGAGAATGCTTTCGAGTATATAGTATATTTTGCTTTCCTATTTGTTAGACTCTCTTTCGTGTTCTCATCTATATCTTCAAGTCTTCGACTTCTTCAATTTATACTTGATCACAATATATCCGTTGAGGCATGATCAGAGGTCTTTGTTCTTTATCCTTTGGATAATAGCCGCTTCGACTTGTCAAATAATGCTTAAGAACGTTGGAAGTCATTTGTTGACCACAGTATATAGCGTACATGCTTTCTTTGCATCCGGCGGCGTTTCTGTCCTCATTTGTGCAACACTTAGAAAAACTCAGATAAAGATGATTTTCTCCTTATCGCATAAGAGACATTTTGCAGCATTGCCCTTTGTCTTTTCTTCTTTTTCTGTTCTCGATAGAAGACAAGGAATTAATATACTCTTTTGAATTATTTAATTCCTTTCTTTAATGAAAACACTTTCATTCAGATTCCAAGCAATTTTTTCATAAAATATTTTCTCCTTTTGAACGTTGCTTCAGTCACGAGAGAAAAAAGTAGCTTCATGTTTTTAATGCTTCAGTTCTTCAATGCTGGAGATATGAACTTGAATATCCTTCTAGTCCTTTGAGAAATTCTGACACGAATGTAGTTCTTGATTCTGTCAGAGGTCCAGATACATCTTATGAGTAATCAACGCTTCTTGATGTGAGTCTTTCTCAGTTGATTTCATCAGAAACTTGTTCCATCTTCTTTCAACTTTCTTCAGAAGATTGTGTTTGTACTATTTTGTTGCTTCTAAAAGTATTTGATCGGTGTATAGCTTTAGATGCCTTCTTGATCTTCCTTCTTTCAAACTAAGAGACAAAATAGAAATCTTGAGTAGATCATTCTTCAGTCTTGGCATAGTCTTCTCACGAATAACTGATTGTTTAGATAATGCACATCTTCATCTTTCAATCTTGAAGGTGCTAGATTATGAATAACATTTTGCCTTCTTGCTTATGGCTGCTTTCTTCATAAACAAGGAGTCTGAGATATGATGTTGGCCTTAGAGCTTTATAGCTTGAATCTACCCTCAAACGCATTACTCTTCATCATGTATTCAGTATCCAAAGATCATACACATATATTATGCTTTGATCCTTCAGTTGAGTTGTTATGCTAAGATTGTCTTTTCTTTTTGCACATCTCAAGTAGATTAATAACAATACTCAGACAGTTCAATAAAAATCATTTGCTTAATGTTTGGGTACATCAAAACACACACGACTAATTAAGCGGAGTGTGAGTCAGAGCACGCGACATAGTCAAAACGCTTTGTGACTTAACAACATCATGATAGTAGCAATGATTAGGCTTAAATGGAGCACCCTTAGCTAGCTTATGGGTAGCTCTATTAGCCAATCTTCTAGAAAACTTAAAGAGCTTATTTAAACATATGAAAATAGCTTATGAAGATAATTTATGACTTTTGTATAAATTATGTTTAACTTATTTCAAAAACTTATCAAAGAATATTATGAAATAAGCTTTTTTTTAGCTTATTTTAATAAGTTCAGGTTCAAAAAGTGTTTGAATTAAATTATAATAATATAATGAAAAGATGAAGAGATTATTTAATTGTTGGAGATATATTGGTCAAATACAAAAAAATAATAATAAAATACAATTACTCATATTAATCTCCAAAGCTTTAAAAGCTAATCCATAATTAATAATAATAATGTCTCTTTTATTTTTATTTTTTTTGTGAACAATAATAATGTCTCTTTTAAATAAGTGTATTGGATTGGGATTTCAAAAGATTTTAACGGACTGTTTTATGATAAAAAAGTCTTGTGGTATTCAATCAAGACTTTTAAGTAATCTAAACAAGTCTGACGGTATTCAATCAAGACTATCCGGATTTTTTAAAGAGAGAATCCAAATCTAGCGGTATTCAATCATGACTTTTTACAAGTGATAAAAAGTCGTGTTGTATTCAAAAACTTCCTAATTTCAATGGATTGTTTTCTAAGGCGGATTTAGTGGGACTTTGTTTCACTTTTTAGTGATTTTTTAGTAACAAAAAGTCTCACATCAACACATGAGATTTCTCAGGATTCTCCATTCTTATTTCTCTTCACCTTATGCATTTACCTCTCTCCCCTCTCTCCTCCCTCCCTCCCTCCCCCCTCTCTCCATCTCTCTTCTCCCTCCCCTCCCCCCCCCCCCTCTCCATCTCTCTCTTCCCTCCCTCCCTCTCCTTTCTCCCCCTCTCTCTCCCGTCTCCCTACCACGGTTGTCGTTCAACCCAACATAAGTTACCAAATAGCTTTAGAGTGCATTTGTTACAGATTATTTAACCAAAAAATACTTTTTTTAATTTAAAAATTATTTGTAATGAGTTTGATTGTGTGTGTTTAAGCTTTTCATTAAAATCATTTTTTTTAAAAATCGTTTTTAAGGTTAAAATCAGAAGCTACAAGATTTTGCAGGTAAAGGTAATGACAATCAAAATGGAAATAAAGTGTTCAATCTTCGCCATGCATCCTTTAAGTCAGCGCCTTCGTTTGTAAAGAATGTTGTTCTAATGAATTTCCAATTGAACCAATAGACGAATCTTCATCTTCAATATCACCGGCTAATGTAGACAATAATTGTGAACCTATTGTTCAAACCCAAAGCAGGAACGAGAAGATGCTAATGTCATGACTTTAAATATGTAGAGAAATGCAACTTAAGAGGATATGAAACTACATCAATTTGACTATTAATTAAAAGATTAGAAAAATTGTTTTAGGTTTTATTTTTTTTATATTATATTACTCATTTCTTTGTTATTTTTTTCATTGGCTCTTGTAACTTTGAATGTTTGCTAAAATTTCATGTTTTCCTTTCAAATCTTATAAATTCATATAGTCCATTCAAATCTTATAAAGTCTTAGATATAAATCATTTAAAATTTATACATGAGAATCTTGATTATAACAATCTTTAAAAAAAAAATCTTTTAAAATCTTATAAATCATAACATTCCTACATATTCTTTTAAAATCCCAAAGATTTTTTTAAATCAAAACAATCTTTTAAAATCTCAATCCAATACACCCCTAAATAAAAAATGTTCCTTTTTCTATAAGGTATGTAGTTCGGTGTTATCCATACACTATCTATTTTTGTTAAAAAATATATCTACGTTTGGGAAATAAAAATAATAGTCTAACTTTCGTGATTTTCATTATAAATTATCTTACATGGTAAACTCTACAACGTATCAATCATTTAAATTTATAATATACGCGTTTAATTTAAAATTATGTTTTGAATACTGAATATGCTGTTAAGCAAAGAATCTATTATAACCCCAAATTAATATTAACACTACTCTTTTATATTATTATTTTCTAACTAAGGTGGCAAATTATAAGAGGATATTATTATCTTTCTACAACAAATTTTTGTTGCAAAATAAAAATAGAAAAACCTGTCAAAATAAAAATAGAAAAAATAAATACAAGTGTACACTAATACAAGTATACAAGTATCTGTAAAACAAAACAAAAAACTGTTAATTAGAGGATTCACCACAAAAAAGTATCTGTTAATTAAAATAAATAAATAAAATATGTTAATTAGAGGATTCCCCACAAAAAAGTATCTGCTAATTAGAGCATATTAACAATATTTGGTTTCTATAAAAAAAAACAATATTTTTTGTTGAGGTGTCGGTACCTGTGTTATTTCTCCCGTTGAGAAAAAAATATACAGGTATACGAGTATCTGTTAATCACAGGATATTGGAGGATTCAGCACAAAAAAGTATCTGTTAATTAAAAAAAAATTTAATTAGAAGATATTATTATCTGTTAATAACTTAATTTCATCGTATCTGGTGGTAGCAGGGTTCTTTCTCCTCCCTTTATAAACACAACAGCCACCTCTCTACCATTAACGAGTCACAACAAGTCTCATTCATTTCTCTCTGATTCTGAGGCGACGTTCATAGATAATTCTCTTCTCTCTCTTCTCTCTGTAGAGTCTTTGAGGGAAGAAAGTTTCTGTCTGAATTCTTAAGGAAGAACGCAAACATTAACGAGGAGTTGACGACATGGAAGGAGGTGTGCCCGTTGAGGCTGATATGTCAGCCTTCAGAGAATGTTTGTCTCTTTCATGGAAAAATCCTTATGTCCTTCGTCTCGCTTTCTCTGCTGGAATTGGTGGTCTTCTCTTTGGCTACGACACTGGTAAATTATCTGCTTCATAAACAACAACCTTTTTCTCTGTTTCTCTGTTTTCCTATGTTGTTGTTTTTTTTTAAATAAAAATTAAAAAAAATTACATGGGTGTCTGTTTCTCTGTTTTCCTATGTTTCAATGTCTCATGTTATCAACCATTTCTATGTTGTACTCTGCTTTTTGACCTAGAAATGGACACCCATTATTATCAATTATTATTTATTATTGTTATTAATTATTTTGTTATTATTATTAATTGCTATATATTTTTCATTTTTTATATTATTATTTCTTATTTTATTTTTTGGTTGGTGGTGGATTGTATGTGCAGGAGTGATATCTGGGGCTCTTCTGTATATCAGAGATGATTTCAAAGCTGTAGAAAGAAAGACATGGCTACAGGTAAAGAATGAATGTGAATGCACCTATTCACGAGTCCAAAGTTGAAATCTTTGTATTGAAATCTCTATTCTCTCTTTTTTTTTTTTTTTCGTGAGTTCCCACATCTTTTTCAATGGACTTTAATGCCTTTAATTATACATGGATCTGTTTCAGTTCACGGCTACCTAAGTTGCACATGAAAACAAAACGCATGGATTTCTCTGCTCAAATTTATTTGTCAAACCTTATAATCCATTTAATATTTCCAGAAAATATCGCATATTCAATGGGAAGCTTAATTTTTTTTTGACCTTTTTGACTCATTTTACTCCTAAGGAGGGTTTTAAATTTGGGTGTGAAATCACAACTGACGCCGCAACATTTAGTCTCCATATCAGTTGTCTGCAATTGTCCTCGATAAAGAGAAACTCGACTATTTTGCTCATTTTTTTTTATATTTTTGAAAATGATAACAGTCACTTATGGTAAGAAAACAATATGTATATTTATCATTTTGAAAAGTATTATAATTAGTTTGTCATATAATTTTTATTTTGTGAATTCATTAATTAATATCCTCGAGATTTTTGATTTTTTTTTACCATCAGTTTGGCAAATATTGGTTACCTTTGTCTTCTTCTTCTCGGTCTTCACGAGAAGAGCCTTTTTAACTAAAGAATTAAACATATCTGTGTGACTCTCGCAGATTCTGTTTATAAGCTAACAAATATTTTTTTTGAAAAAAATATTTGCATTAACAATGTGTATCACATAATCCGGATTTAGCGCAACAGATCCGTTTCGCTTATATATTTTTGATAATGTTTGTTATCTTTTATTTATTTTATATATCCATATAAATCGGCAAGTGCTGTTACCTTTGGCCCAAAAGGGTTGCTGGGTTCTGCATCAACTAGTTCAGCCCATCAATTTCGCCAAATCCTAAAATATTCTTATCAACCTGCACCATCATCCTTTTTTTTGACCCGGAGAATCATCAATCTATTCATAAAAAGCAAAGGCAGCAACTGAGCATATATAATAGTTAAGAGTTGGGACCCGATGATTGCTAGAAATAATCT
The DNA here is from genome assembly GCA_030762895.1 of Sophora flavescens. Classification (NCBI taxonomy): domain Eukaryota; kingdom Viridiplantae; phylum Streptophyta; class Magnoliopsida; order Fabales; family Fabaceae; genus Sophora; species Sophora flavescens. The sequence goes on from CM061068.1 coordinate 75,728,741, forward strand.
ACTAATAATGATTCCACAATTTCTTTTTGCCAAGAATAATTCCACTATTTAATAATTTAGATCTCATGCTTTTTTTATCACAATATTTATTCTAATTAATTGGCATCAATAATAATAGTCATTTATATATTGTACTTATTTCCGTTTGATTCTAATTTGATGCAGATACTGTTATTGTTAATGGTTTATCGTGCACCATTCTTTTAATTAATTGTCAGAGCTATGTATACATAAAATAGGATGTAGCAAAATCTGTTATTTTTAATGTGTACCCCCGGCCCCCCCCCCCCCCCCCCCCCAAAAAAAAAAAAAAAAACCTATCCATGTGATATAATTCATTATGTAACCCTTTTAACTAGATTTAAATTTTTTTTTTTTATATGGTTTCCCCCGATGTTCTTAATTTGAAGCACATGTAACACATAAAAACATGTATATGCACAAATTTTGTGACACGGTACAAGGTTTATTTTCCTCAATGTTGATATGGATTAAAAGAAAATATCCTTATGTTAATGATGTTATTGTAATTAACATTGCAGGAAGCCATTGTGAGTACAGCAATTGCTGGAGCAATCATAGGAGCTGCAGTAGGTGGATGGATTAATGATCGTTTTGGAAGAAAAGTATCGATTCTTATTGCAGATATCCTGTTTTTGATAGGTGCTGTTATAATGGCTGCTGCACCCAATCCTGCTGTCCTCATTCTAGGTCGAGTTTTTGTTGGCCTTGGTGTTGGAATGGCTTCAATGGCTTCTCCACTGTACATTTCTGAGGCTTCCCCTACCAGAGTTCGAGGAGCCCTTGTAGCTCTTAACAGTTTCCTCATCACTGGGGGACAATTCCTCTCCTACCTCATCAACTTGGCCTTCACTAGGGTTAGAATTTACAAACTATGCTTTGCTTACTACTACTTGTTTTATTAGTTTCTTATATCATTATCAAGTATATATATTCTAGTGAAACTATTAAACACGACCAGTTTCTGATCATTCATACTTGATGCCTAGTTCATTTTGTTACTTTTTGATTGAGCTGCAAGCTCCTTTACATGCTACTTGTTTTAGGTAGCATTTGTTATTAGACATATTTTAATATTTCCATAAAAGTGAGGCGGGAATAAAAGTCTCGAAAGAAGTATTTCTCAGATGAGATTTTATCTGAGAATAAAACATTTCATGAACCAAATGCTAAGTGCATAAATGTTAACTGACCTATCAAACATGCCTAGTTTATCTTGGCCCAGCTAAAATTTTACACCTTGTTGAGTGGTGGAAATGCTAATAGAATTTCTGTGTACTTTTTTAACAGACACCAGGGACATGGAGGTGGATGCTTGGGGTAGCAGGATTACCTGCTGTAATACAAGTAGTCCTAATGTTTTCTCTCCCAGAATCACCCCGTTGGCTCTTTCGAAAGGTTAGTTAATCAAGTACTAGTCAAACAGATTTTTACTATCTTGCTTTTTCTCTTTTGTGAAAAAATTACAGCTTTTATGTTGTTCTGTTTTGTCTACTTCACAGGGCAGGGAGGAGGAAGGAAAAGCAATATTGAGAAAGATTTACCAAGCTGATGAGGTTGAAGCTGAAATCAATGCTTTGGAGGAATCAGTTGCTTTGGAACTGAAGGAAGCAGAATCATCAGAAAAGATCAGCATCATCAGTATGCTGAAAACCAAAACTGTGAGGAGAGGTTTGTATGCAGGAATGGGCCTTCAAATCTTCCAACAATTTACGGGTATCAATACTGTTATGTACTACAGCCCCACTATTGTTCAGTTAGCTGGTTTTGCTTCCAATCGAACCGCACTGATGCTGTCTCTGATCACTTCTGGGCTGAATGCATTTGGTTCAATTTTGAGCATATACTTCATTGACAAGACTGGGAGAAAGAAGCTTGCTTTGATCAGTCTGTCTGGTGTTGTTTTATCCCTGGCCCTTCTAACCGCCACTTTTCGCCAAACCGAAACTCATTCTCCAATGATTAGTCCAGTGGAAACCTCTCATTTCAATAACACCTGCCCCGGTTTTAGCAATGCTGGGAACTCTAATAAATGGGATTGCATGACTTGCCTAAAGGCTACACCAGAATGTGGTTTTTGTGCATCTGGCTCTAACTTGGTAAATCTATCCTCTTCCTCTCCACATTTAGTTTTATATGTAATATTTATCATACTCAACTTTCATAAATGTTACTAGTATTACCAATCTCCACATTGAATTCTATGCAATATTTTAGCATAATCAACTTTCATACTCAAATTTCACACACACACACATATATATATATATAATATATTTTACCTCACTTAACTATCATAATTTTTTTACTATAAATCTATGAAACTGTTAACAACTTTGTTCTGCTTGGTTCTGACACTGAATCAAATAAATATGCAGCTCTTACCTGGGGCATGTTTGATCTCCAATGACATCACAAAGAATGAGTGCCAAAATGAGCACAGGGCATGGTACACAAAAGGATGTCCAAGCAAACTTGGATGGATTGCAATACTAGGGCTTGCACTCTATATCATATTCTTCTCACCAGGAATGGGAACTGTTCCATGGGTTGTCAACTCTGAGATATACCCTTTAAGGTATAGAGGAGTCTGTGGAGGAATTGCATCAACAACTGTTTGGGTTTCAAATCTCGTTGTTTCCCAATCCTTTTTGTCATTGACTGAAGCTCTTGGGGCTGCATGGACATTCATGTTATTTGGATTCATTGCTTTCATAGCCATTTTCTTTGTTCTTATATTTGTACCGGAAACCAAGGGAGTGCCAATGGAGGAAGTTGAGAACATGCTTGAACAAAGAGCTGTGCACCTTCAGTTTTGGAAGAAAGAAACTCCTATGACAAAGAACTGACAAGTGCTGCCTAAGTTTGAGTCAATTTATGTTTTTATGTTTGTTTAAAACCTTAAGTAGCAAAGAACTATGGGTGTGTCTAGTAAGATTTCTTTGTTTACGGGTTGTCTTTGTCTTCCCTCTTAGTAAGATTTGCAGATATTGCATGGATATTAGCTCCAATGTTTTGTCCTGTTATGTTTTCTGGAAGTCCTTCTGAAACCCTAAAGGGTTGAACAATGGACCCATAGGGCTTGCAAATATTATTTACAAATTTGCAATAATAAGAAGACATTATTTTTCTAGTATTCTATTTTCTGATGTGAAACTGCAATATCTCCAATTGTTCAGTCTTGGAAACTAACCAGATATTGAAGTGTGTCATTGTTTTCTACTGATTCTTTTTTTTTTATTTTGTACAATTGTTCTAATAATTCTAAACACATGGAAAACCAGAATTTACATATGGAAAACCAATGCTTTATCCTCCATATCTGTATGTCTTTTTTCTGAAACCATAGCAACATTTTGGCCTTTAACTAGTCCACATGCAAAGCTAGAGACTAGCCCTCAGGTCGAATGTGGTAATTAGGGAATTTGAATACAAGCTCGCTTGGAGGTATACAAATGAAATCCAAACATCTACCCTTTTTAAATTAGTGTATTAAACTAGTGTGTATTTAATTGAGAATTATTTAGTTTGCTCCAAGTGTTTGGATTATCCACTTATTTGTAAGTTTTAAAAAAAAAATTAGATAAAGTTTGTTTTTCCTTTAAATGAAAGGATAATGCAGGTAGTTTTATCGGAGTAGAGTTAGTTGCTGATAATGATAAGAAATTGAAAAATAACTTCAAAAATCTAGGGATCCTCGTCTGTTAATAAACCATGTGAAGGGATGAGTTTATCACTATAATGGTAACTTTTTGGTAGCAAGAAGAGACGAGTTTATCACTGTTGCTAACTTGTTAACATTTGTAATTGTAAGGGAAAAATATTTTAGAGAAAAAAAATTAGAATATACTCCCCCGGTCCACAGTATAAGAAACAAAACTCTAAAATACATAGACCAAGAAAATGTGTTGGAATGAGTTAATTGTAATTAATACTCATATAAATTTCCAAAAACACTCCTTCTAATTTTATTTAATATTTTGATGGCCTATAATTAATGATAATAGTTAATAAGAGTAACATTGGAAATTATCATTTAATAAGTGTGAAAATTGTTGTATATTTCTTATATTTTAGGCAAAAAATAGACCAATTTTTTTTTATTGTGAACGAGAAGGAGTATTTATTTAATTATAATTGTAAAAGGCGTAATTTTTCATTATGCAAGAATGAAGAATGCATGACGTATGATTATAGGATTTATTAATTATATTTAAAAAATTGCTTCTTTCTCCCTCTTATATAACTATGGATTTAATTAGTATGTATCGATAATATAAAGATTTTTTTATATTGTGAACCAATCAGAAACTGACACATGATTAAAAATGATTGACTCATATTTTAATATCTTAAAAGTCATCTATACTATAATTTTTGATTGGTTTATAGTGTTAAAATCTTTACCCTTACGGTATATAATAATTAAACTCTATCTCTTTCTTTCCAAATAGGAAATAATTCAAATCATTTTTAATGGGGTGAAAATTACATTGTAGATTGGGGCTGCATAGCAAAAAAGAAGAAAGACGCCAACGTTGGCGCTGGGCCCTATATCTCTATTTGACAATTGATTTGTTTTAGGATAACTAACTTAAAGTTGGTGGAGCAAAGTTATTGAGCCGAGTTGATGGGGTGGCTTTGAAGTTTGAAGGCTTGGCTTTGATGGGCCTGTAATGTCCAATAATAGTGATCAATTCATTCGAACTGATTACACTTCAATAAATTTTTACATCGAATTAATATGGAATTATAAAACATATTATAAATTATGTTAGCCCACAAAATTTCTAATATTTATTTCATATTATATATATAACTCTAGTCGGAGAAGTGTTAGCCATACATTTTTTTTCAATACTCTTTCAACACACTCTTGATTATTGATGAATTTCATTTGAGAGTCACTAAATAGAGTATTTCTCACATAAAATTAATTCACGACCCCACATGAAATTCATCCAATAATAAAAATTTGATTGAAAAAATATTAAAAAAAGTGTGTTGATTTTTTTTTCAAATGTGTTAATAATATTCCTCTTACTAGTAGAATGCATATAATTAAGTTATTAAATTGTTTTGATTATAAGTGAAAAGTTTATATATTTGATTGAATTGTATCTGATAATTTTTTTTATAATATTATAATCGTTTATTAATTTTTCTTAGCAATTAATATTAAGAATAAAATAAAAATATTAATGATTTTAATTTTTTAAAAATGAGAATTAAAAATAAAAACCAATTTTTTTAAAAGATATAAAAACGAAAGAATCATTTCCCAAAATTTGGTTACTTTTGTTATGTCAGTTTTGATTAGTGTCCCCAAATAGAAATGTCTAGTTCACATATCTTTCCATTATTAGAGTCAAACACTTGCAGTTTTGTCTCAATAGATTCCACTTTTATTCTCCTCGACACTCACTCTGGTTCTCTGTCTCTCTATTTTCAAGGAGTCTCATTGGAGTCACATTTTTTTCTATATAAATGGGTTTGTGCTTTGCTGCAGTCACACTTTATAAAGGAGCCTGCTTGTGTTATTATTTAACAAAACAGAAGAGAAGAGCATATATGGAGGGAGGTGTTCCAGAAGTTGATGGTTCTGCTTTCAGAGAGTGCTTGGCTCTATCAAGGTCCAACCCATATGTTCTTCATCTTGCCTTATCTGCCGGAATTGGTGGCCTTCTCTTTGGTTATGACACTGGTAAGTTATCATTATCATAATATTTTCTGTCTCCTTGCTTGTTTTTTAATTGCTCTAACTCATTGAGACGGAGAATTATATAGTACCTCAAAGGGTTACCTCTAAGTGATGTGATAAAATTAAATATGATTAATTCAATTACAAAAAATGGTTTATCACTCTTATTACATATTTATTACATCACCTTTTAGGCTTTTACATTAATCATATTTCATTTATCCATTGTTGTTACCTTCTTTGTTTTGTACCTTTGACCTTTGATGGGCACGTGCAGGTGTGATATCTGGGGCTCTTTTGTATATCAGAGATGATTTCAAAGACGTTGACAGAAAGACTTGGTTGCAGGTAATGCTTGTCTTGTGTGTGTAGTCACAGCACCCAAAATATAATACCAATCTTTCACTCATTTCTATCATTCTTCACAATTCTTTTGCACATGCACAACGAAAGTTAAGAGTTTCATTATTTGTACAACAATTTTGAACATCAACATCATATTTTATATTTTTATACTTTTAAGACACTTATTTATATATTTTGTTGCTCTGATCATATCACATCATAACACAAACAAATATTTTTTTTCGCTTATCGCATCACATCAAGGACAAGAAATATCTTATAGAAATATAAAATAAAAATAAAAAAAAACAATAATAGAACCTTATCTCATTAAGTGGGATCGGCTATATAGATCATACGGTATCATAATATTTTATCATAAATCATGTTAATAGTTAAATCATTGGCCTCTAAATTTTTCTTAATAGTTTTTCCTATAGTTTTTCTTGGCCTACCTTTGTCTCTAGTTATTGGATTGCCCTCCACCTGATCTACTCTCCTTAGTACAGAATCTAAAGATCTCCTTCATATATGCCTAAACCACCTAAGTCGAGATTCAACAATCTTTTCTACAATAGGTGTTACCCCAACTCTCTCTCTAATGCTATCATTTCTAATACTATCACGTCTAGTTTTTCCACTCATCCAGCGCAACATTCTCATCTCAGCTACATTGATTTTACTCTCGTGTTGATTTTTTTTACCGCCCAACACTCCGTCCCATACAACATCGCCGGTCTAATAGCTGTATGGTAAAATTTTTCCTTTAGCTTAAGAGGTACATTTTTATCACACAAAAAAATCAAAGCCTTCCTCCATTTCGACCACCCTGATTGAATCTGATGGTTTACATCTCCCTCAATTTCTCCGTCATTTTGTATAATAGACCCAAGATATTTAAACCGTGTGACTTGTGGTATGTTTGTGGTCTCCAACTTTCACCTTTAAGCTAGAGGTGTTTCGCCTTTTGCTAAACTTACATTTCATATACTTCGTCTTGCTTCTACTCAAACAGAAATCATATGCTTCTAAAGCTTGTCTCCAAGTCTCCAACCTTCCATTTGTATCATCTCTCGACTCTCCAACTAGAACTATATCATCTGCGAAAAGCATGCATCGCGGTGCTGGCTCTTGAATGTGCTCCGTAAGTACATCCAAGATCAAGGTAAAAAGATAAGGGCTTAAAGCTGACCCATGGTGCAGACCTATGGTTATTGGGAAATCTTCTGTGGCTCCACCCTGCGTTCTCACACTAGTTGTGGCCCCCTCATACATATCCTTGATAGCTTAAATATAGGCAATCCGAACACCTTTCTTTTCCAGGGCTTTCCACAAAACCTCTCTTGGCACCCTATCATACGCTTTCTCCAAATCAATGAAGGCCATGTGTAAATCTTTTTGATCCCTTCGATATTGTTCCATCACTCGTCGTAGCAAGTAAATTGCTTCCATGGTCGACCTCCCGGGTATGAAACCAAATTGGTTGTCGGTGATTTTGGTTTCTTTTCTTAGTCTTCGTGCAATCACCCTTTCCCAAAGCTTCATAGTATGACTCATAAGCTTAATCCCCCTATAATTTGCGCAATTTTGTATATCTCCATTGTTCTTGTAAATCGGAACTAAAGTGCTTCTCCTTCATTTGGCCGGCATTTTCTTTGACCTCATAATCTCGTTAAAAAACTTTATGAGCCAACTAATGCCTCTATTTCCTAGACTCTTCTATACCTCCACAAGTATATTGTCCGATCCAACTGTCTTGCCATTATTCATCCTTCTCAAAGCTTCTTTTACCTCATGCTCTTGGATTCTACGATAAAAAGTGTAATTTTGGTCCTCCTCTTTGATGTCAAGCACCCGTGAGCATGATAAAACTTCAAATCCTTCATTAAATAACTTATGGAAATAATTCTTCCATCTATCTTTAATATCTTGTTCTTTAACCAAAACTCTATCTTCTTCATCCTTAATACACTTCACTTGGTTCAAATCTCTTGTCTTTCTTTCCCTATTTTTAGCAAGCCTATAAATAGATTTCTCACCATCTTATAGAAATATAAAAGTATAAATATAAAGTAATTAAGTAATTAGATAAATTCCATTTTTTATAACATTCAGACTACAAGATTTAAATGGAGTGTAGTAGTAATCTGTTTCATAGAATTGCAAATCAAATAATTTGACAGCAAAAATTGGTATATTTTGCAGGACTAATGACTTGAATAGTATAAAGTATCTACGATTCAGGTGAATATATATATATATATATATATATATATATATATATATATATATATATATACCCAATAAATAACAGAGCTAGTACATATCATATGCACATATGCAGATACAATAACTATTTCAAAGTACTCATGCATCATATGTTGATATTTATTTGGTTGCGGAATTAGTTAGATTGGAAAATCAATAATTCAGTCCCTAAATTTCCCTCAAATCCCATTTTAAAAATGCATATTGAATTATGAGCACATACATGTTAGACTATTAGTAAGTTGCAACTGTGCTAAACTGCTCATATATATCTAACTTGGTAATCATTTATGAGTTTGACATTTCACATAGTTATTAATATAATCAAATTTATGAAATACAGTGTTACACATTATAAGACGATAGTATAATATACTAAGAGTGCATTAAAATTAAACTCATTATAAAATGTTGATGTTGAAACTTGATTTTTACAAAACAGGAAGCCGTAGTGAGTATGGCACTTGCTGGTGCCATCATAGGGGCTGCAGTTGGTGGATGGTTGAATGATCGTTTTGGAAGAAAACTAGCAATCATGTATGCAGATGTGCTCTTCTTCGCTGGATCTGTTGTCATGGCTGCTGCTCCTAACTCAGCTGTTCTAATCGCTGGTCGAGGTCTGGTTGGCCTTGGTGTTGGAATGGCCTCAATGACATCACCCCTTTACATTTCAGAGGCTTCTCCAACTAGAGTTCGAGGAGCACTTGTTAGTCTCAATAGTTTCCTCATCACTGGTGGACAATTTGTTTCCTACTGCATCAACTTGGGATTGTCTAAGGTAACCAAACCTATGCTTTACATAACCAAAATATATTCATACTCTGCTTAATGTTTAAACTTTATTTACCAACACAGTGGTAGATAGCTAGATTCCTTAAGCATGATGTCAAGAGTTTGAGGCTTGTCGTGTTTATAGAAAAAACTTTGTTGGGAGAGACAAAACTCACTTCGGTGATTTCTATGCCTCGAAAGGGATTAGTCTTCTGCTACCGGCCGTAGATATACTCTTGGTGCAGCAAAAAAAATTATTTACATTAGTATATATACACCCCGAGATATATAATTGAGGATATGCTAATATAATATGCGGGTAACCTTGTTTTTTATAATTATTTCAGGTTCATGGAACTTGGAGGTGGATGTTAGGAATAGCAGCAATTCCTGCTGGTGTTCAACTTCTACTCATGCTTACACTCCCAGAATCACCCCGTTGGCTATTCCGAAAGGTTAGTGATGTGAGATTTTATTTGGTTTAAAATAAGAGTGATGCTACTTAGTATGAACATAGTTTTGTACTGAATTAGATTTCCCTTAAAATAAATAAACTATTTTTACTTTACTAATTATATTTTATAAGGATAAAAATATTAAATAATGAAATCAAATTAAATTAATTCTTATTATAACGATTTACAAACATAAAAAAGTGATTTCTAAATTAATTCAATTCTAATTGTTTATAATAAGTTGTAAACATAAAATTTAATTTATAAATCAAATCATGTTAAACCATTGCTAATTAATTTTAATGGATTCCAAACACAACAAAATTTCTTTGTTTTTAATTTTTCTTTCTTGTCTTACTGTTGTTGGTTCTTCAATATATATGTAACAGGGAAGGGAAGAGGAAGGTAAAACAATTATGAGGAAGATTTACCCACCTGATAAGGTTGAAGAAGAGATTAGAGTTTTGAAGGAACAAGTTGACATGGAAATTAAGACTGCAGAAACTTCAGGTAAGGTCACCATAGGGAAAATGCTGAAAAACACAAGTGTGAGAAGAGCTTTATATGCTGGGGTAGGCCTTCAAATTTTCCAGCAGTTTGTAGGCATCAATACTGTGATGTACTACAGTCCCTCCATTGTTCAGTTAGCTGGTTTTGCATCCAATCAAACAGCACTACTTCTATCACTCATCACTGCAGCAGTTAATGCATTTGGTTCCATTATTAGCATCTATTTCATTGAAAAGGCTGGGAGGAAGAAGCTTGCTTTGACAAGTTTGATTGGAGTTGTGTGTTCCCTTGTTCTTCTAACTGTCATTTTCCGAAAGGCTGAGACTGGCTCCCCAATGATTAGTCCAACTGAAACATCTCACTTCAACACCACCTGCCCTGGTTACAGTTCAGCTACAAACCCTGGTGAATGGCATTGCACTACTTGCCTGAAAGCTAGTCCAGAATGTGGCTACTGTGCTTCTTCCACAGATAAGGTGAAAAAACAGTTTAAATTTGATCCATGAAATTATTTTCAGTATCATCCAAAATGTTGGCTTAAGTAGCAATGGTGACTTGTCATACTCAAAACTTGATAGTATTTCAAGGACCGGATTGCCTGCAATAGCAAATTCACGTATTTGCTGTAGTTATGCGATACGAGCCGTTTGATCGATCGGACGGCTCGTATCGCACAACTACGACAAATACATGAATTTGCTACTGCATGCAATCCGGTTCTGTATTTCAAGGATAGAGGGCGGGTCCCCCACACTTTTTTGTTACAATATTACCCTTCTTGAGATATTATCACAAATTACACATCGTAGAAAGAAAATAAATGAATGAAGAAGCAAAAATGGATGACACGTCAATTGTAAAGCAGCAAACACAGTCATTCCCTGTAGAAACCATATGCAAAGGGAGAAAATTATATGGAAAGCTGTTGAGAATATATATAATCTTCATTCTTCTCAATTCTCTTACTGATCTTGAATCAATTGTGTTCTACAGCTCAAACCTGGGGCATGTTTGATCCATGGTGATGCCTCAAAGGATAAGTGTGGTTCAGAACATGGGGATTGGTACACAAAAGGATGTCCTAGCAAAGTAGGATGGGTTGCAATAATAGGCCTTGCACTCTACATCTTGTTCTTCTCACCTGGAATGGGAACTGTTCCATGGGTTGTCAACTCTGAGATATACCCTTTAAGGTATAGAGGAGTCTGTGGAGGAATTGCATCAACAGCAGTTTGGGTCTCAAACCTTATTGTTTCCCAGTCCTTCTTATCTGTGACAGAAGCTATTGGGACTGCATGGACATTCATGATATTTGGATTCATTGGTCTTCTAGCCATTATCTTTGTCCTCATTTTTGTACCAGAAACCAAGGGAGTTCCAATGGAAGAGATTGAAATGATGCTCCATGACAGAAGTCTCAGTTTCAAGTTTTGGAAGAAATCTAGCACATGATCAATGGCTTGGGAGTCATTAAGTGAATGTTCACTTTGGTCATAGTTTTTATATATGAGTATGTGACCATTAATATTGCTTAGGCTTCAGCAATAACATAGGTTGTTAGAGAATGTTATATGTTAGTTCAATTTTTTTTATTTTATTTTTTACCTTTTAGTGGGTGGTGAGAGTCTGAGAGAGGTAAAATCTACACTCTCTCCAGGGTTGGATCCATGATTATCAAATTAGAGTTAGCATCTCCACAAATTTTACAAAAGTATATCAATGGATATGGTGTTCATTGTAGTTTTGGTGTTTGATATGGTGTTCGCTTCCTTCATCTCAGGATTGAGAGTATTAAGTGGATTAAACCCTTATGTTAACATATTTTGATTCACTAGAAGTAAAATTTAAAATGGATATAAAAGATACAAAATTTTGATTCACTAGTCTTGTATCAGGAAGATTTATGTAATTAATCAAAGTGTTTTCGCTTTCCTTCCTCAAATTATTTCTTATCAATATTGTTCAAATGGTGATTGTTCAAATTTTGAGAACGCCGATGGTTCAAATGCTCTGGGCGTGTCTGAAAAATTAGCATCTTTGCTATGTAAATCCATTGCCATCTCTGCATAATTCTTTTTTCCTTATTGCAATTCTTTACTAAGCTATCTTTTAAAAGCCAAAAGAATTTCTTTTTCTTTTTTATTTGCCCCATACTAGACTGATATGGCTCTTAGGAATGACACTGGTTTGATAGATATAGAATGCAATATATTGAACCATCTTAAGTTTGTGCATTTCATTCATTATTGTCATCCTTCCAGGAGAAAGGTTGAGTTTTCAATTGGTGGTGAATCCTTTCATTGTACAGGGCAGAATGTTATCACCATAGGATTTACAGCTATTATGCCTTGGTTGGCCATAAATGATAAAAATATTCCATCATTTATAAAAGGGCAGAAAATAGAAGTGTAAAAATGGAGCTATATGAGGTGACTGTGGAACCTCCTGTTCAAATTCAGTTTCTGTATATACAGTGTTTTAGAATTTAGATTTTATTCCTGACTCATGGGTTATTGCTTGGACTCAATATAAAAAATGTTTGAGATCATGGGATCATTCATATATAACCATAACCATAGTGTAGTTTATCCTACAACGCGAGTAAATTTTCTTGAAAAAAAAATTATTATAATATTTAATTCAAACTCTGTTGTAATTGTTCTTTTTATTTTGAAATACAATAACATTATATTTTATTGATTGAAACAAAATATTTAAATTATTCATTCTATAATTATATTATACTAATGAAAATATAAAATATAAATAACAAAATATTTATATTATACTAATTTAAATATAAATATCATCGGGTTTGGTTTGGTTCAGTTCGGATCCTAACATAAAAAAATTCAAACCAAATTAATTGGTTCTGTTCAGATTTTCGGGTTCATCAAATTATCGGTTCAGGTCTCACGCCCCTAAACTTTCCCCAAGAACACGATAACTTTGCTACCTTTCATGGTTAAAACATTTAAAAACAAAAAAAAATAAAAAGCCAATAATAAAATAATATAAAAATCCGAACCAATCAAATCTGGTTCGGTTCGGTTCGGTTTGGTTAATGCATGATGACTAACCCCTATGACTCACCCCCATGAGTCATCATAGATGGCTCATTGTGCTCATTCACCCGATGTCGAGTTTTGTCTCTGCACCTCCGTTCTCGATTCCCTCGATCCCTAGTCGTCGAGTATTCACCCGAATAACGTATAATAACCTATTTATTTTAAAAAATTTCAAAGTAACCACTATGGTTAGAAATAAAATAAAAATCTAAACGGTTTCGTCCTCGGGTCAAAATTAGGTTTTTTGATTAGTAAAATCTTACTGTCAATTAAAACGTAGACCTGGTTTCATCTGAATTTTAAACCTAAATTTTTACCGTAACCTTCTACCATAAGGTAGATTAAAATTATGATTTTATTTTATCAAAAATCATTTTCTAGATCTCAGATGACATATAAAGAATTAAAAATTCTACCGATAATGAAAAACAGTAAAAACGGGGTGTTACAATATTTTATAATGCTTTTAAATAGAGGTGACAAAACGGGTTGGACCCGACGTGCCAACCCGTTTAACCCGTCTTTTTTGGCAGGACGGGCTACACTTTCAAACCCACCAACCCCCCCCCAGACCCGCCCCCCCAAAACCGCCAAGAAAACGGGACGGTTTGACCCGTCAGGCCAAATTTTATGTCTTAATTTATTTTAAATTGTTAATGTTAATTTAGATATTTTTTAAGCCTACATAAATATACCAGTATTTTTTATCTATATTATTATGTTTATGATGTTTAAAAATTGTAACATTATGCAAATATTATTAATAGAACTCAAATGAATAATAAACAATAAACCTTTTTTCTCAATATTATAATAGTAAAGTCATATATATAAGATGCGCCATTGGCCCTCATGTACACAAAAAAAATCGTATATAAAAGAAATTAATCACACAAATGGAATGAGGTGTAATTTTCATGTGAAAAACATGATTAATTTAAAGATATTTTAAGGAATTAAATATTGAATTTTGTTTTGTTTTGTTTTGTTTTTTTTTTTAGGGCCAATCTGTCGTGAAACGGGGCGGGGTGTTATTTCCAACCCACTTTTAACATTATACCTGTCCCCGCCCCGTTTTAGGCGGGTTGACCTGTTTTGTCATCCCTAATTTTAAATTTGTAATTTGCGGCGGTTCTAAACCGTCGTTATATGAAAACATGTTTTGCGACCACCGTGCCAACGTTTGTGCTAAATCGCCGCAGAACAACTTCTGGACGGTCATTTCTGAGGTGGTTTCCAAATCGCTGCAAAATAATATAGATGCGATTTAAACTACTGCAAATGGCCTCTTAGAACTGCCGCAAAACATTTTTTTTTGTACTGCCACTCCTCTTCATGTCCCAAGCATGTGGTGGTAACCATCGCCACATGGTGATGTAATGGGTTGCCGATGGAAGGAAGTGGTGGATTGCACCTTTTCACCACTAATCACATCCCATCGGCAACCCACTTGCAACATGTCTCGTAATTTTTTTAAAGCTTTTTTAATCTTCTTGATTTCCTCTTTATATAATAAATAAATTTATTTGTTGTTTCCGAATTATAAATTTTAGATATGAACCGAATGAAGATGAAAATGAAAACAAAAAATTATATATGGTTATTGGAAGGGATTAAATAATATAAATTTGAAAAATAATTCATATTAATAACTGCCACTTGACTTTTACAAATGTTATTTTTGTCTACGAGACGGTGTTAGTATGACATTTTGTATCCACATCATCATTTAAGAAGAGATGTGTTATTCTAACAACTCATGGAGGACAACTACGGTGACAACTGCACAATGCAGTGGCATTTTTATAATTTTCACCTTTTTTTGAAACATACATTCTTTTTATATATATATTTTAAAAAAAGTTAATTACGTGTAAATATTTGGTTAATCACGTACAAATATTTGGTTAATTCGGTTCATTATATGGTTAATGGGTCATCCTAAAGCTTACAATCATTTTCCACAACCATGTAAATATTTGGTTGATCACGTGCAAATATTTGGTTAATTCAGTTCATTATATGATTAATCATCTTGAAGCTTACAACATTTTCCACAACCATGTAAATATTTGGTTAATCACGTGCAAATATTTGGTTAATTCAGTTCATTATATGGTTAATGGGTCATCATGAAGCTTACAACATTTTCCCCAAACATGTAAATATTTGGTTAATCACGTGCAAATATTTGGTTAATTCAGTTTATTATATGGTTAACGGGTCATCATGAAGCTTAAACATTTTCCACAACCATGTAAATATTTGGTTAATTACGTTCAAATATTTGGTTAATGTAGTTCAATATATGGTTAATCACTTGCAAATATTTTTACCTTACAAACTATTATAAGCTTTAGGGTAACCCGTTAACCATATAATGAACTGAATTAACCAAATATTTGCATTAACCATATATTTACATGTTTGTGACAAAAAAATGCTAGTATTAAAAAAACTAAATATTAAAAAAAAACGAATTACAGTTTGTATATTCGGTTGTCACGGTATAGTTGTCGCAAGTGGGTTGTCAAAATAACATTAACGAGTGGATCTATTCCAAAAAAATTTTAAAACTTGTGAATAGTGGCTGACCATCTTTAATGAGGTTTGCCTTCTCAATCACATTTTTTCTTCCACGAGACTCCAATTTAATACCTTGCTTAAGGGATCTAAACCCAGATCCAATAAGACCAACATAATGTCGGTATATTGAACACATATATAATATGATGGTCTAATATTTTTTGTTTTTTCTCTATTTTCTCTCCCTTCCTCCTTCTCCCGCCATCATGTCTCTCCACCAACTCATCTGTATTGACATGGTGTCTCTACCATACCGCTTCCATTGCCACCACTCCTCCTCTTCAGGCCCAAAGCTTGTGGTGGTGACCAGTGCCACATAGTGATGTAATGGGTTGCCAATAGGAGGAAGTGATGGATCGCACCCTTTTATCGCCAATTACATCCCACCGACAAGTGGCAACCTTACCAACAACCTAATTGTAACAAATCTCATAAAAGTTTTTTTTTTAAAAGCATATTGAAACAAAAAATAACTTTTACTTCTTACTTCAAGTCCAAGATCATGAAAGTCCAGGGTATCTATTTGGTTTATTTCTTATATTTTTATTTCTTTTTTCATAAATAAATTGGGCCCAACTATTCACGCCCTTTTTTTTTCCTCCCTTTCTTTACTTTCTTTCCAAAATTGCCCCTTTCCTTCTCCCACACCACAGCCAGAGAATCCTTTCTTCTGCACACGCACCTTTTGCCAAATTTTTTTGCGCAGCTTCCACCACCCAAATTTCTTCCTCTTCCCTCCTGCTTCCACTCACGGTGATATTCCGCTTCGTACCTCCCCTCCGTCAAGATCTCCGGTAACACTTTTTTTTTCTCTCACCAAAATTCGTGACTTTTCCGGATTTCTAATTCCGGTTAGCCTCCGCATACCGTCCGGATTTTTCGTTTCCGGAGACCTACCGGATTTCGTTTTCCGGACGCTTTCCGGATTACTTTTCCCGGACACATTCCGGATTGAGTGGATGCTTTGAAATTTGAATGGGTTGAGTTGCTGTGTGAAGAAATATGGCTGAAAGTTCTGTGGCGCTGGACACTGCCAAACTAACTAATCTAGGTCCAAACTTTTTTGATTTGCCACTCAATTCTCAAGGTGAGCTAATCAATTTCAATTCAAGTGGAAAAGAGCGGTTGAACCAGCTGGAGACACCAAGTTCGTGAATATTCTCGATTGTAACAAGTTAGTTTATTTGAGTATTGCCCATAATTTGTTTGAATTTGGGTTAAGGTTCTGGTAATGCCTTGAAACACTGATGTTTGAATAATTGAGACTCTTTTGTGCTTCAAGATTGTCATGTTAAATAACCAGCTTCATATTCTCTGTTTTCTCCTGGGAATTTGATTATCATCCTAAATTAAATTCTTTCTTTCCACTCATGATCAAATGAATGGTAGTTATCTCTATGATTTGTTTTGCTGCAGATGTGCATGGGTCGGTTAGTCACATTTCAGCACATGATCAATGTGCTCTAGTGGCTTATGAATTAGTGAAATTCATTGTGGATAGTGTTCTTGCCGAGATCCGACTTGCCAGAATCTCGCCGTAGTGAAATATATTTTTCAATGCATGCTGGATTGTTTGATTGAAATTTAATTTGTGCCCAGCCCGACAAATGAGTGTATCCCACCTAAACAAGAATCTGATGAAGTATTTTGCATACAAGTTTCATGGATGTTAGGCACCTGTGATGCTATGGCTGATATGATGAG
The DNA here is from genome assembly GCA_030762895.1 of Sophora flavescens. Taxonomy (NCBI): domain Eukaryota; kingdom Viridiplantae; phylum Streptophyta; class Magnoliopsida; order Fabales; family Fabaceae; genus Sophora; species Sophora flavescens. The sequence goes on from CM061068.1 coordinate 75,746,170, forward strand.
ATAATAGAGTGACAAATCATGATCTCTATGCTGTTTGATAAAAATTAGAGTAATCAGCTATGCTATGGCTGCTTTCCATTCCTCCTGGGTGAAACGCGTAATACCATCTTGTTGGGGATTGGAATATGTTTGCCTGCTGCTTGATTATATATTTGCTAGTTGGTTGATGAATGTCTCTCAGAGATACCTGTTAGAGATACTAGATCGTATTCCTTGATGTACTCTTAGTATGTTTGAGATATTCCTTATGAGATTGTCCATGAACATGCCATTTTGATGTTGGCTAAATTTTTGAATGCCGGGTGTTAGTTGTTCATTGAGGTCACTAATGTGATAATTGATGGAATAGTGAACATATGTTGTTTAGTTACTGAGTTGTATGGTGTGAGGGTGTGAAACACTTGTGAGAAAAGAAAGTCTGAGAGCGAAACATTTGAGAGGTTGTTTTGGAATTGAGAGAGGTAAACACTTGAGGTTTTGAGAGTCAAAAGTTGGAAACAGTTTGAACATGTATGTGGTTTTATGGTGGTTTTGTTACTTTGATGCTGTGAGGAATCCAATCTTTAGAGTATCACAGATCAGGTATAGTGCTTGCCTGTCCTCTTTGATCTTTATCAAATTCCTGGTTCCTCCAATTTTCGGGCTCTGGATCAGCATTGAATGTTCACATTCTTATGAATGCTTCTGGCGGTTTTGCTGTTATCCTAAGCATATATGAATCACAATTTTTTATTCTTCTGCACGAGGGCTGCATGGTTAAACTTCAGGTTGGTTAGATATTTGACTGTCCTCAGTGATCTACAACATTGACCCGGTTCCTTTCCTCTATAATCCCTAACTCCGCTTCTCTTTGATATTGTCACGGCACAGAGTGTTTAGAAGGCCTTTTTTTCATTAACGGTCTTCAACTATTTTTCTTTAATTGGGTGCTGCTTCTAGCTTCTACCTTACCAAAAAAAAGTGCAACACTTCTATTTTCCTGCTGTAGTCTTGCGGAATTCCTACTTTGATCGCAGCTTGTGGCTCTTTATTGGTGGTATACTGCTGATAGTTTAGAATAGTCAGAGAGTATGGCTGCTGCTTTTTGGTTATACAACAAGTTCTATTTCACAATTGGTTGGTCACATCGTCTACTGATCTAGCGGTGCACTTGGGGCAGTTGTGCTGCTACCTCTCTGTTTTGTGGTGTTTTTGGACCAAGTTTGTTTTAGAACCATATAGTACTTGTTATCCTTCTAGTTTTTTTCTAGTTGGTTGAACTTTGGTTGTTCGAGGTTGAACAGTTACCTTGTCCTCCCCCGTGTATTTCTTTTGTTTTCATTTTTTGTAAGGGTTCGAGTACCCGGTGTACTCGGTATTCAATGTGTTATGTTTTGCATATAAAAAAAAGTGAACATATGGATGTTGGACTATAGACATCTGATTTTTTTTTTAACCATCGTAATTAGGGCCTTTGGTTTTCCAGTTACATTCCGAGGTATCTCCACAAGTTTCGACCCTTTGGAGTGATTATGAGGCTAATCATTGATCAACTTATTAGATTGATTTTCACAACCTCTCGTTGAATTAATCCATTAATCTTGTTAAATCCCTATGGACAATGTGTTTGTACGTGAGACGGTCCATAGTTTTTTTTTATGAGGTGGTTGATTATAACTTCGATAATCCTAGTTTCCTTCGAGTATGTTTCGCATGATTTTTTTCACTTATTTCTCTCTAATTTAATGATTAATGATCCCTCATAGCCCGGTGTTTCACAAGTAAAGTGTTCTCTAATAGGTTTCTTAGGCTTTGCCCCGCAAATGGTTTTTTATGAGTGTCATGCCCAACTTGTTATAGGATTGGTCAAAATATAAAGAAAAATAAAAGAACATGATGAAATAAGATAAGTAACTCAGTATAGAGTTTGGTTGTGTTTATTCCGTATTTATGAAAATAAAATTATGTAAATAGTTTATAATTTTTTATAAAAAAAAAATTAGCTTATTTCAATAAACCTAACTTATGAAGATAAATTATTTTTAACTTATTTAAAAAAAGTTTTTTTTGAATAAATGCTTATTTAAGTTATTTATTCAAATATTTTTTTTATTTGATTGAGATTTTTCTGATCACAGAAATAAAATAAAAATATATTTTGTGATATTTTTTTAAAGTTATATAAATTATAAAATTTCATTTTACTCAATTAACATAACACTTTATATAACTTATAAAAAATAGGTAGCCATATGATATATCATATAAGTGTGTTAATTGAGTACAATGAAATATTTAAAATGAAAAAAATGAGACATGGTGTGTATGTTAAACACTTAAACCCTAACGTCCTCCTCTTAACCCTCCCTCACTACTCACACTGACACTGCTGCATCAACATTCAGCAATGGCTTTCCTTTCCAATTCGAAGCTTCTCCGATGGAAACCCTCTCTCACCCCTATCCCCAAACCCTCCACCCTCCCTTTCTCCACCTCCACCGCCCAACCTCTCTCCGAACCCGATCTTCACCCTCCGGAGCCTCTTCCTTCCGACCCTCAACCTCTTCCTCAACCCCCAAAACGCACCGTTTCGATCCCTAATAAACACCAAAACCCAGAGGAAAAACTCGAGGTTGTTATCTGCAGGATGATGGCGAACCGTGCCTGGACCACCCGGCTCCAGAACTCGATCCGCTCCCTGGTCCCCGGTTCGACCCGACCCTCGTCGGCAACGTCCTCGACGGCGCCAAGAGCCCCGATCAGGCCCTCCAATTCTACCGCTGGGTCGAACGGGCCGGGCTTTTCGCCCACGACAGAGACACCACCCTGAAGATGATGCAAATCCTGGGCCGTTACTCCAAGCTCAACCACGCGCGCTGCATCCTCCTCGACGCGCGCCGAAGAAGGGCGCCAACTTCGCCGACGAGGACATGTTCGTCGTCCTCATCGATAGCTACGGCAGAGGAGGGATCGTTCAGGAAGCTGTGAAGATTTTCCAGAAGATGAACGAATTGGGGATCCAACGAACCGTGAAGTCTTATGATGCATTGTTCAAGGTGATTCTGAGAAGGGGAAGGTACATGATGGCGAAAAGGTATTACAATTTGATGTTGAGGGAAGGTGTAGAGCCGACAAGGCATACGTATAATATACTGATTTGGGGTATGTTTTTGTCTTTGAGATTGGATACTGCTGTTAGATTTTATGATGATATGAAAAATAGGGGTATTTCACCTGATGTTGTGACTTATAACACTTTGATTAATGGGTATTATCGGTTTAAGAAGGTGGATGAGGCCGAGAAGTTGTTTGTGGAGATGAAAGGGAGGAATATCGCACCGAATGTGATTAGTTATACTAGCATGTTAAAGGGGTATGTTGCGGTAGGGCAGATCGATGACGCGCTTAAGGTTTTTGATGAGATGAAGGGTTGTGGTATTAAGCCGAATGCGGTCACGTTTTCGACTTTGTTGCCTGGGCTTTGTGATGTGGAGAGAACGGCCGAAGCTCAGAATGTTTTGGGGGAGATGGTGGAGAGATATATTGCTCCTAAGGATAATTCTGTGTTTATGAAACTGATGACTTGCCAGTGTAAGGCTGGTGACTTGGATGCGGCTGCTGATGTGCTGAAAGCGATGATACGTTTGAGGATTCCCACAGAGGCCGGTCACTATGGCATCTTGATTGAGAATTTCTGCAAGGCGGATGTGTATGACAAGGCTGTGAAATTGTTAGATAAGTTGATTGAGAAGGACATCATCTTGAGGCCACAGAGTTCTTTTGAAATGGAAGCTAGTGCTTATAACCCGATGATTAAGTATCTTTGCGATAATGGCCAGACGGTTAAAGCGGAAACATTTTTTCGCCAGTTGTTGAAAAAGGGTGTACTGGATTCAGTTGCTCTTAATAATTTGATCCGTGGGCACTCAAAAGAAGGCAACCCTGATTCTGCTTCTGAAATTCTAAAGATCATGGGTAGGAGAGGGGTTACTAGAGATGCAGATTCATACAGATTGCTTATTGAGAGTTACTTGAGAAAAGGTGAACCAGCTGATGCTAAAACAGCTTTGGATAGCATGCTTGAAAGCGGGCATCTACCAGAATCATCCCTTTATAGATCAGTTATGGAGAGTTTGTTTGAAGATGGAAGGGTCCAAACTGCAAGTAGAGTAATGAAAAGTATGGTGGAGAAGGGGGTGAAGGGGAATATGGACTTGGTTTCAAAGATATTGGAAGCCCTTCTCATGAGAGGTCATGTTGAAGAAGCTTTGGGCCGAATTGATTTACTTATGCAAAATGGGTGTGAACCTGATTTAGACCACCTTTTATCTATTCTTTGTGAGAAAGAAAAGACAATTGCTGCTCTCAAACTGTTAGATTTTGTTCTTGAGAGAGACTGTATCGTAAGTGTTTCAATCTATGATAAGGTATTAGATGCTCTCATAGCAGCAGGGAAGACCCTCAATGCATATTCCATCTTATGTAAAATTCTGGAGAAAAGAGGTGCAACAGATTGGAGCAGCCGTGATGAGCTGATCAAGAGCCTTAATCAGGAAGGCAACACAAAGCAAGCTGATATTTTATCAAGAATGATCAAGGAAAAAGTGGGAAGTCCCCCAAAGAGAGAAGGAAAGAAGCGAGCTACTGGAGCTACATAATTTATTCTCTCTTGATTTTGTTTTTCTGGTTTTAGAGGTGAGAAGTGTTACAGAGTTTTAGGTTGATCATAATAAGTTGTTTTATGAGGAAGAGAATTCATGAATTCAATTTCTTTATTTCAAACCCACAATTGCAGTTCTTTTTGTCTGACTCTGACATTCTTCATTTTGGATCAGAGATTTGTTATGGCACTCATGACAAGTTTTTAACTTTTTATTAATTTTTTATTCTATTGTTGTCATCAATGTGCTCCTATCATGGTCTCTAGTAGTGTTTTGCATATCCAACTCAATTCTTGGAATGATGTAACTGTGAGAACCGAACTTGGGTTTCCAATCAAACTTGTCTCAAGTTTACAAGATTTGTGAATCTGTCCGAAGTTGGTCTTTTCTTTTTTGGTGATGAAGGAGGTCTAGAGCTGGTTAGAGGAAGGGGAGGGGGAGGCCTGCTCGGAATCGGATCCTGGAATCAAGCAGTCTGCAAATAGACTTGGCGGTGCCTCTTGAGTTAAAGTTCTTGGGCTGAAGTTGGCCACTTTTCATCCAACTTTATCCTGTTTGGGCTTAAATTACCATGTTCTAATGACAATATCTTGTTTCCCATTCTTCAAGAATCCTTTCTCCTAGAACTCTTATGGCAGCAAATTGCATCTCTCGGAAACTAATCTATGCTTTGAGGATTCTTAACGTGCTATTTGATTTTTTTGTTTCCCCATCATGCAACTCTATAAAATAAATGGTTTTTGTAAATTAGTTTCTCAGCAAAACTGTTTTGGCTGATGTGTAATTTTATAAGCTTATTATCTAGTTTCAGGAGTTGTTTTCTAATATCTATGTTCTTTTTTTCAACCACTAAAAAAGTAGCAGTGCTGATCTAGCTTACTACAACTGCAATATATTCTCTGTAGCAATATATTCGGTATGTTTGTAAACCATAGCAAACTAACCAGGACAATCCTTGCCAAATAACCTTTAGCTCCTTCCACTTTCCTCCCCAAGTACTGTTGGAATCTGTTTTTTTTTTTGTGTCTTTCCATTTTCTTATATTTTACTCTCCCGATTCCCTGTATCACCATGCTGAGTATGCAAGGTGTTGAATCTAGCCCACTTTCAAGTTTCAAGTACTGCTGTCATCAACCAAGGGCTGACAAGTGCCACCTGGCACCATATCTGGCCCTAACCTAGTTTAAGTCTGGTGTAGTACTGGGCAATGAGTGCCTTCATGTCATGCTGACTGTGAGATTGTTAGATCCACCACTTCCCAGATTCTGCGCCACGACCTTGGAGAGTGAGATAGAGCATTGTTCCCTTTCAGGTTCCATCAACACTGAGAAGTTGTTCTCACAAGCTAAGAAAACCTGGCTGCAGAGGTAAATGCACATCCCATAAATTGTTTGAGAAATACAGAACGCAGGCATCAGAATTTTGTTTTTTAATTTATCATCTTTTCAGTTTTTGTGATGTTTTTTCATATAATTCCAGATTTGACTTGAATAAATTTTTCTGGTAACTGTTGTTTGCACTTCTCTATGATCTATATCATTTAATTTTTCAGTAACCTATAAGCTTGCTAATGGTTCGAGACAAGTGTTATAAGTGGTGTAACTGACTGGGGATAAATTGCTCTATTGGACATTTGGACTACTGTTCTAAAATCCATCTGTTAGTTTGTTTAGCTTTTACACATGACTATGTAAGTGGAAGTCACCAGATAATAACAGAAGAACTAAAATCTGAGGCTATTGGCAATTTTCAAAGCCATGGAAAGGCAATGATGAAAAAATTCTGCCATAAGCTAGGAAGCATGAACACCTCTTCGAATTGCCGTGTCGCGTGTTGGATACGCCTCGGACACCGACACTTCTCGGACACGTGTCAGACACCCCTCCGCGATGTCACAATTTTAAAAAAAAAAAGAGGCTCGGACACATTTCGGACACGGTTTGGACACTCCTATCATAAATTTTGTTTAAGTTGTTGGAAATTTCAGCCGAAACAAGTCCCACATTGTATGGGAGCTAACTTGGAGAGCCCCCTTAAACCTATATAAAGAAGCTTAAGGGGTGCTAACTAAATACACCAATCCTCATAAGAGAGAGTGAGAGAAAATAGAGAGAGAGCCTCACAAGAGAGAGTTAGAGAAAAATAGAGAGATCCTTAGAGAGAGTTTTCTCAGAGAGAAAAATAGTGAGCAAATTTGTAAATGTTATCCACAAATTGAGGATACAATATTCTTGTATTTTTGTATTCCCATTATTGTTATAGTGGAAGTTTAAGCGGCCTACGGGTCCTGTGGTTTTTTTCTTTGCTCACATTGAGGAGGTTTTTCCACGCTAAAAATTGTCCGGTGTTATTACACTTATTTTTACGCTTCCGCTTAGTGCCTATTTTTGAGTTCACAGAGGAAGGAAATTATGCTGGTATTTCCCAACAGTGGTATCAATCAGAAAAGAATTATTTTTGTTGCTGGAAATAAAGTGTGGTAGTGTGAAAGTGCATGCCTAGAAAAGTTCTGGTTAGGAAAGACTTGGTATTTAAGTGTGTCTATTGACCCACCTCTCTTTCATGGGAACTTCCTCGGTACGTACTGTTCACAAACTACAGTAATTTTCAGCATTCGGTACAAGTCACCTATACGACACTATTCACGTATAGTGTTATTTTTATCAAAACCCACTTGGTTGGAGGAGCTATTGGCCTGTGTAACTCAAGATGGAGGGAGTTATCACTCATGATGGAGACATGTTCAAGCTATCTGCGGATAACTACTCCTATTGGAAGGCGATGATGGAAGATCATCTATACTACAAAGATTTGTATTTGCCAATTACCCAGAAGGATATGCCGAAGGATATGCCGGATGTGAAGACTGACAAAGATTGGGAGCTTCAGAATCGGAAAGCAGTGGCTACATATGATCTGGAAATATATTGATCGAAGCTTGTTCGAGCATGTATCAACTTATACCAATGCGTATGAGTTGTGGACAAAACTTGAATCCTTGATTCAAAAGAAGACGCCCAGGAACAAAGCCCACCTTGTCAGACGATTGGTAAAGTTGGACATGAACGGTCAAAATATGATCGAACATCTAAACACTTTCAAAGTCATTGTTAATCAATTAACAAAGGCAGGCATGAGTGATGATGATGAGTTGCTAACTCTTCTACTCCTCAGTTCTCTACCTGAGAGTTGGGACACTCTAGTTGTCACTCTCAGCAACTCTGCTCCAGACGGAAAGCTTAGCATGGATTACATTACATGTTTGTTTGCTAAATGAAGAGTCAAGATGGAGGGAAAGTGGTTTGAACAATCAGTTTGAAGCCAATGTTGTTGAAAATAGAGGAAGGAGTAAGAATCGTGGAAAAGGATGTCGTGGAAAATCACAAGGTAGGTCCAAATCTCGAACCAGACTAAATTGTTATTACTGTGGCAAACCAGGACACGTAAAGCCTGAGTGTAGATTCTTGAAAAGAGACCAACAAGCTGGAACAGTCCACCCTGACCAGATTGACCCGAAGAAAAAGAAAGAAGATGGAACAACTACTGCAGTGGCCTCGAATGATGAGAATATATTTCTTGTCGGAGAAGAAAATTATCTACATGTTGCATCAGATGATTGCATATGGATAATTGACTCAGGAGCATCCTTCCACGTCACACCTCATGAAAAATTCTTCTTATCATACCAAAAAGGAGATTTTGGTACGGTGAAGATGGGAAACCATGTCACAAGTAAAATAGTCGGTATTGGCGAAGCAATTTTGATGACTGAGAATGGAAATAAGCTTGTGCTGAAGGAGGTCAGACATGTACCCGAGATGCGTCTGAACCTCATCTCAGTGGGAAAGCTAGATGAAGCCGGGATGATAAACCAATTTGGTAGCAGCAGATGGAAACTCAGCCGAGGAAGCATGATTATTGCTCGTGGCAGAAAGGAAGGCTCTCTGTACATTATGCAGGGAAAGATATGCAAGGGGGAGACGAATGTTGCTCAAGACACAACCAAAGAACTGTGGCATAGACGACTGGGCCACATGAGTGAGAAGGGTCTGGAGATCCTTGCAAAAGATCATCTCCCAAACATAAAAGGGCAGCCACTTGAATCCTGTGAAGACTGTCTAGCAGGCAAACAACACAGTATCTTTTAAAAGATCAGATGATGCAAGAAGAAGAAAGCAGATTCTGGATCTTGTTCATTCAGATGTTTGCTCAACGTCTGAAAGGTCTGTTGGTGGTGCTCAATACTTTGTTACCTTCATTGATGATCACTTTAGGAAGGTGTGGGTGTATCCATTGAAGACGAAAGATCAAGTTATTCAAGCTTTCAAGGAGTTTCATTCCTCTGTAGAACGAGCATCTGAAAGAAAACTGAAATGCTTGAGAAGTGATAATGGCGGAAAATACATAGGTCTGTTTGAGACATATTGCAAAACTCATGGGATAAGACATGAGAAAGTTCCTCCCAAGACACCTTAGATGAATGGAGTAGATGAAAGGATGAACAGAACGATCGCAGAGAAAGTTAGAAGCATGCTTTCTCAAGTAAAACTTCCCAAATCATTTTGGGGCGAAGCAGTGAAAACTGCAGTTGATCTGATAAATCTGTCTCCTTCAAGACCTTTAAATGGAGAGATTCCAGATGAAGTATGGACTGGAAAGAAAGCCTCTTATGGTCACTTGAGAGTCTTTGGGTGTAGGGCATTTGTCCACATTCCTAAAGATGAAAGAGCAAAGCTAGATGCAAAGACGAAGGAATGCATATACCTTGGTTCACCAAGAGATGAACTTGGTTTCAGATGATGGGATCCTGCACACAAGAAGATTGTTCGAAGCAGGGATGTGGTGTTCTTTGAAGATCAAACGATCCAAGACATTAAGCAATCTAAGAAGCCAAAGCACAAAGTGATTTCTGATTCAAGTCCTGTTATGATAAACAATTCAGGGGGAGAGAATCCTCAAAGGAATGATGAACATGATCAGGAGGAACAATCTGATCAGACAGAACAACCTGACCAGATAGAACAAAGCCAGGATCAGATGATGGAGACTGGTGAGACAGAAGAAGAATCTCAAGTAAGACGATCCAGAAGAGTCAAACAACCATCAAGAAGATATTATTCAGATGAATATGTCAATCTCACTGATGAAGGAGAACCTCAAAGTTTCATAGAAGCAATTGAGACGAATGATAAGGAGAAATGGTTGCAAGCCATGGAAGAAGAAATGCAGTCCCTGAAAGAGAATCAGATGTATGACCTGGTGAGATTACCAGATGGACGAAAGGCATTGAAAAACAAATGGGTGTTCAAGATCAAGACAGAAGAGAACAGCCCAAACCCCAGGTACAAAGCAAGAATTGTTGTAAAGGGGTGCAACCAGAAGAAAGGCATAGATTTCGAAGAAATCTTCTCATCAGTGGTGAAGATGACATCTATTAGAGCAATTATCGGTCTAGCTGCAAAACTAGACTTGGAGATTGAACAACTTGATGTAAAAACAACATTCCGACATGGAGACCTAGAGGAGGAAATCTATATGGAGCAACCAGAAGGTTTTGCAGAACCAGGCAAGGAACACCTAGTGTGTCGTCTGAAGAAAATCCTCTACGGTTTGAAGCAAGCTCCAAGGCAATGGTACAAGAAGTTTGATCTCTTCATGACACAACACAATTTCAAGAAGACCTTCGCAGACCATTGTGTGTTTGTGAAGAACTATGAGAATGGTCAATCCATCATACTTCTGTTGTATGTTGATGATATGCTAATTATTAGGAAAGATAAGGCGAAAATAGTTGCTCTCAAGAAGGCATTAAGCAAGTCTTTTGCCATGAAAGATCTGGGTGCAGTGAAGAAGATTCTTGGAATGAAGATAACTAGAGATCGTTCTAGAAGGATGCTGTGGATGTCACAAGAAGACTATATCCAGAAAGTTCTTGAAAGGTTTAACATGCATAATGCCAAACCTGTGCATGTTTCATTACCTGATCATCTCAAACTGAGTAAGACGAAATGTCCAGGGAATGAAGAAGAAAAAGAAGAAATGAACAAGGTGCCCTATTCTTCTGCAGTGGGTAGTCTTATGTATGCAATGGTCTGTACAAGACCAGACATTGCTTATGCTGTCGGAGTTGTGAGTAGATTCCTATCAAATCCAGGAAAGGAACATTGGAATGCAGTGAAATGGATACTACGATATCTGAGAGGAACTACCAAAAGCTGCTTGTGTTTTAGCAATGGAAATTTAAAGCTTCTTGGGTATTCAGATGCAGATATGGCAGGAGATGTGGATTCAAGAAAGTTTGCATCAAGATATCTAATTACTTTTGCAGGGGGAGCTATCTCATGGCAGTCAAGACTACAAAAGTGCATTGCTTTAAGCACTACAGAAGCATAATTCATCTCAATCATTGAAGGTTGCAAAGAGATCTTGTGGATGAAGAAGTTCCTACAAGAGTTAGGATAGAATCAGGAAAGTTATATTCTCTATTGCGACAGTCAGAGCGTAATCCATCTCAGCAAGAACTCGACATTTCATTCAAGGTCGAAACACATCGACGTAAGGTATCACTGGATCCGTGATGTGTTGGAAAGTAAACTGCTGCAAATTGAGAAAATACACACAAAAGATAACGGGGCGGATATGATGACAAAATCTCTACCGAAAGATAAGATAGAAGTCTGTAAAGAAGGTGCAGGCTTAGCATCAACCCCAAACTGATTCAAAGATATTTTCCCTTTGGCTGAAGGGGGAGATTTGTTGGAAATTTCAGCCAAAGCAAGCCCCACATTGTATGGGAGCTAACTTGGAGAGCCCCCTTAAACCTATATAAAGAAGCTTAAGGGATGCTAACTAAACACACCAATCCTCACAAGAGAGAGTGAGAGAAAATAGAGAGAGAGAGCCTCACAACAGAGAGTGAGAGAAAAATAGAGAGATATTTAGAGAGAGTTTTCTCAGAGAGAAAAATAGTGAGCCAATTTGTGAGAGCGTTATCCACAAATTGAGGATACAATATTCTTGTATTTTTGTATTCCCATTATTGTTATAGTGGAAGTTTAAGCGGCCTACGGGTCCCGTGGTTTTTTTCCTTGCTCACATCGAGGAAGTTTTTCCACGCTAAAAATTGTCTGGTGTTATTACACTTATTTTTACGCTTCCGCTTAGTGCCTATTTTTGAGTTCACAGAGGAGGGAAATTATGCTGGTATTTCCCAACATAAGTCAACTTAGCATTTTGAGATCATGGGTCACCAACCCAAAATTAGATATTTTTTCTGAGACATAAAGGAAAATGATGCCTCTTAGCATTTTTTGTGAGGCTCGTTATCATATGACCTAACCAGTTGTTTTATGAAACATGACTCATCTTCTTATCTTGGGATTATTTTTGTAAATATTGCATTGTGAAATGACCCCTCTTAGTCTTAGTATGCCTCTTGTGAGGGTCATTATCATATGAAAATTGTAAAGCTTAACAATTTTGTTTTTAGAAGGTTAATATATATATATATATATATAAGCGGTGTTGCGGTGTCCGTGTCGTGTTGTGTTGTGTCGCGGTGTCCGTGTCAAAGTGGATGCTTCATAGGCCATAAGCATAATTGATTATCATCCTCTAACTTGATATTTAAAATATCTGTTGTCATGATGGAAAATGCTGGATTAAGGTTAAAGTTTCAACTCTAGAAGATCATTTGGAGTTTAATATCACTTTATTTGGTGCTGATGTTGACATTTATTTTTTATTTGTATTTGATGTCAGTCGTACTAATTCTTCAACATTTTGTGTTAATAACATGGGGCTAGGTCAAGATTATGCAGGTTAAAAATGTTCTCTGCTCTGCTTTAGTTGAGTTCTCAACTGAGGAAGAAGGCAAATGAGATCTGGAGGCTAGAGCTGAGCTTATTATAGTTTGGTCCTAGGCAAAGCAAAGATTGTGTAGCAGTAGTGGGCTTATTCGCATCAATTCATTGATCAATCCAAATATTGTAAAAACCAATGAAGTAAGATTGTTAAACTCAATTATTTCATTATTTGTATCCAGAGTACTTTCAATGATCAGGATCCTTGTAGGTTCATGTTAATTATTGGCAATAGCAATAATGTTGACTAGTCCTGAAAGCAAGGTATATAGAACAATTTTGGAGAACAGTGTTTTATTTGCAAAGGTTGTTGTCCCATTTTATTGCACCAAGTGCTGATAGGCAGATTAATATTCGATTATGGGATGAGCCAAGCCTCCTTGGAGATGCTGATAAACATCACAATTCAAAGGCTCTAGCAGAATTCTGCTCTATCACTGTAAGACTTGTACCATGAAAGAAATCTCTCGAGCCTCAACATAAACTACAACATCTAGAGCAGAATCAATGTCGGCCCAATGATAAAGTCACCAAAACCCTAACTTTAGGCCCACCAACAAAAAAAATTACCCTTAGTTTTTATAAAGTAGAAAGGTAACGCATGTTAGTAAAAAGACCCAACCTAGACAAAACCTAATTCAGGTAGTCTCTCACTTAAAAAAAAAGTCTCACTCAAAATATGCTTTAGACTTAACTCATTTTTGGGCCGACCTGAGCAGAATTGTACTGCTACTTGTGTCAAAAAGAAAATATTTTTAAAAGAATGTTGGCAACCCATCTCATACACCTACATTCATATTTTTAAAACATGTAATCATGTTTTAATACCAACCAATCTATGATGTATGGATACACTAAAACTACAAATGTATTCTTATCGTATCCGTACATACACCTACATTCATATTTTTGGCATGTTTTGTTTAAGTTGAAAAATACTGCTACTCGAAATTTGTTATACCAAAACTATTTTAAAAATCACTTAATTAACAAATAAAGGCAAGAGAAGGAACAAGTGCTGGAACGTTTTATATATGCACTCTGCAAGGCTTCATTTGGAGGAATAAAAAATTGACCAATATTTGATTGATCTAAGTTGTAAGGGACTTCAACGTACCTTAAATAAGTGGTCGGGGGTTCAAATCATGACTCTTGTATATGAAGAAAACTTGATTGAGAGGGGAGAACCCACCTTATTTGTCCAACAGGTTTCCGACTGAAATCAATCACTGCTAATGATGGTGGATACTTTGTACCTATGTCATGATTACTAAAAAAACAAAATGGTAATCATCTTGTTTTGTGGTACTAGTATCCTAATTAATTGCTAAGCGGGTTATATTCAATGAAATTCAAACATTTATTGTGAACAAATAATCGATAAATAATAAAATATAACAATACTCTCAACCAAAAAAAAAAACGAGTGTACCATATCAATTCTCCATCACTTGTATTTTTTTTTTATACATGATAAGAGTTTACGGGTTTTTTTATACATGATAAGAGTTTACGGGTTGTGCTATGACGTGTTACTCACATTTTACATCATCCATTATATCATTCATTTGGTAAATTTTGGGCTAATCAAATTATCACATAGGTTGGTCAAAATTTCAAACTTTCTAGTTGTATTATACTGTAGTCAAACTACACGAATACAGTATATTATAGTATAATATATGTACTTTTTGTATTTACAAACTTAACTCATATTAAAATAATATTTTTTGATTAAAAAAAACTGATTATATTGCAAAATATTATTGACAACGAACATTACTTTAATTCATATTAAAATATTATTTTATAATATAATCAGTTTTTAAATAAAAAATATTATTTTAATATGGGTTAAATTTGTGAATACAAAGAGTACATATACTATACTACAATATATTGTATTCATATATTTGACTGCAGTAAAAATACAATTAGAAAGTTTGAAATTTTGATCAAACCCATGTGGCAATTTGATTAGTCCAAAATTTACCACATATAAGTGATATAATAAATGATACAAAATATGGATGGTGCACCTTAGCCCAACCCATAATTTACGGTTACAGAGACTCTCTAGCCTCAGCCAGCAAGAAATCCACTAGTTCCTGGTTCTACTAGAGGCACTGGACAAAAAGCTAAATTACAGGGTAAAGATAGCTTAACCCAGCAGAGAGGCAACAGTACTGGGCCTACATTCATGAACAACAGCTCATCCAATCCAATCAATCGGATAATAATGACTATCAGAAGGTTTCTATTTTTGTGACACACTCTCCATTATTGTCTATTGGTGAATGAACTTACATTGAGATTTGCCTAACAGTCGTGCAATGCTCAATAGTATTGTCAACTGAATTATAATTTTAAGTGTTGGTGAGAAGGTTTCTATATCCATGAGTTACACAAATATATCTTCAACTATTTTTTTCCCCTTCTTTGGGTTACAATACTTTAGCAGAATGGCAAAAGGAGGGGTGATAAAAAAAAAATGGGGAGAAGCCCTTGATAAGATTAAATTGTTGAGAATTTTTTATTTTTTTAATTTTTAGAAAATTGAGGCTGATATTTATAAGATCTATTGGTACCTACAAGGACATATTCAGAGACAGAGATCTTCTTTTAGGCCTAACACCCAAATTATGTAACTGTAAAGCTGGGCCCACTTAACATCCACTGTACCACTACCACAGATATAAAAGTGCAACTTTCAGTTGCATAAAAAAAAAAACTAAATGAATCATGCTTGTTTTACATCTATATATATGCCTCACATCTTCTCATATCACTGTGAGGTGCAAAATTAAATGTTAATCAATCTTAAAATTTGTATAAATATAAAATTATATATAAATATAATAATATATGCATAGCATAACTATTTTACTTTTTATGAAATATATGCGTACGATTATTCTAACTAGAGAATTGGGATCTTACATGAAGTATAAGGTGGTCAAGATGGTTGAAAGAGGAACATAGGGATTGGAGTAATAAAAAAGTCATGGATTCAACTCTCCTACTAACATAACATATTAATTATTAACAATATTAATATTTGACTATAAAAAAAATTAATAAAAATAAAAATTGGGATCTTACCAGACACGCAACAGAAACCATAGTAACGTGGGTTGTGGAAACGTCCCTTTCTTCAGCCTGTACCTACAGTTTAGGTCAAGTGCAGCTGAATTTGCTTGACCTGTCTTCATTTGGACACTATAAAATGCCTTTACGCTGCCTAAGGCCTATTCCCCATCTAGCCCTACCAAGTGTTGAAGATTAATAACGGTTTGTGCCTCTTTTCTGTTTTGTTTTCCTTCATGCCTCATCAATTTCAAAAACAATGAAAATGACCAACGCTATCCTTTTTTTATTATATTTTTTCTCATGTTATGAAAATAAAAGAGATAAACATATTTGAAAGAACATGAAAGAATATGCAGAAAGGATCCGAATCCTTTACCTCATTATACAAGGAAAGGTACAATATTAGCTCTTTTTAGTAGTGAGTAAAGAAAAATATTAATTTAACTCTGTGTGTGTTTCTATTTTTTATTTAGATCTTGTTAACGAATGTCCTAAAGATGTATTGATTAAGGAATCTATAAAAAGAAAGTTTGTATTTATAAACAAGTATAACACTTCTCAAATTAAATGTGAAAAACATCATTTTCTCATACAAATTTTTCTTTCTTGATTCCTTAAACAATGTCTCAAGAACACTTGTTAATATTCTCCTTTTTATTTTAATCCTTCCATAACTCAGTTCAAATTCGCTTAAATCAGGAGTTAAATAAGTGTCGCTATGTCATGGTGAAATTCTAGTAAATTTGTTTTTAATGGATATAACAAATTTACTCAAGGTTTAAAAGCCATTTTGATTTTCGACTATTCTAAAAGTTTGAGTCAACATTTTTTCACTTGCATGCGGCCGACTTTTCCAGCTAAAGTTGATTGATACATTATACCTACCTTCTATCATTCCAAGTTTAGTAAAAGTCCTTGAGGTTGCTTGTAGGTTCTTCACTCTCAAGTCAACTATCTTTCCCAGTTTAGAAACTTATTGTAAAATTTAATTTAATTTAATTTAATTTGTGGACACAGAAAAAGAATGGGTAGGATCCCTGTCATCAACTCATGACTTTCTTTGCATAATAGATTTCTTGTGGATTATGATCAGAAAACTACAAATTGATTGATTGTTAGTTTTGTTTTTGTTTTCCCAGTTGTAAGTTTGTTGATTGGAGAATATTGCCTTGCCGGTTCACTTTCAAAACAGATAGGCAATAAACCAACCGTTTATAAGAACTCCAGGCAATCCTTCACTCTCAATTTTTTTAATGTATTGTTTATTTAATTATTTTTCTATTTTCCAAAGACTAATCCCACCTGCGTTTTGTACGAACTATTTGGCTATAAATTTGTTAACATTATTAAATAATATAAAACACAATGTCCCCTTGATTAAAATTAACCTATCATAACTGACATATTCAACTATGTTATATATAAAATAGAGATCAAATGATATCATAATTTAAAATAAACAGTTTTATACACTATTAAATGATCTCTTCACATTAGAAATTTAAAGTTTTACCAAATAGATTCCTAGTACCTTTCAATCAGTTTCGCTTGCAATATTTAAAAGGAATGAGACATAGAGTGTATTGGTCGAGGTGGTAGACTCGATCACCGAGCTTGGAGACTTGATCTTCCAAAGAAATAGGAGAGATAAGCTTAGAAGATAACACTTACCTAAGCTTAGCTAACAACCTAATTTCAAATATAAGAGATAAATCTCATCTATCATATATCAAGAAGATGGCTTAAAAGATAAGAGATAGGAAGATGATAAAGTTAATATCTAAGAGATATAGAGATCCTATTATAAAAAGAGAACCCTAAGAGAAAGACACTTTTTTTGCTAACCTGGGTGAATCTCCCTTAAGTGTACTCGATGAACCAGCTGAATCAAGAGACTGCTAAAGAGTTCTTGCACACTGGTATTCGTCATATCAAGATTAAGGGATTGACTTCACTATATGGCCAAGGGTTGAACAGAGAACTACGTCTGCTTTGATTCCTTTTGGGATAAGTAGGACCGGAGTGCAACGTTCCCTCAAGCTATAATCCAAAACAACCTCAGTGTTAATCCTTGGTCATACTTTCTCAGGCTAGATTCCGGCAAGTCGGATCTTGGCAAAAACATTTGGCGCCCATCGTGGGGCCAACGAAAAACTTTCCCCGGTTCCACAAGAAACCGGAATGGTGACTACCAGAAACGGACCAAGGGGAGGGGCACACAGCACGAATCATGTTGACAATAGAGCATCCAACACACAACAGAACCATGAGAACGTTCCCCCTCCCCCTATTGATGAAAACAACCCTCCTCTAGGAGAAGTCATGGCACAGTTGAGACAACTCCGTCGCGAAAACCAAGAAATCTGATCCCAAAATAGGAGGTTGTTAAGAGCTCAGAGCAGAGAAAGGCCATCCCTCCAATGGAGAACAATCTTCACCTAAAGATAGTCAGGGGAGACCCTCGTCCGCGCCTTCTCGCCATGACACGGGCAGACCTTCTCGGACCATACCTCGGACAGAGGACACAGGGACCGGGTCTCAGGTTGAGTAGAGTACCCAGAGGGAAATTAAAGGGTGCATGTGGATAGACGACTGAGGTAACCTTTCACTGACGACATGGATGAGGTAATCATGCCTAGAAATTTCAAACCAATTAATATTGATAAATTTAATGGCACTACAGATCCTTCAGAACATGTCGAGTCATTTATTTCTTCTGTTTATTTGATAACTGATTCGGAAGCCGTCATGAGCAAAAATTTTCCAACAACTTTACAAGGACCTGCCTTGACTTGGCTTACGAATCTTCCACCTCGGTCTATCAATTCTTTTGATATGCTCATAGCTAGGTTCACTGCACAATTTGCGGCAAGCCGAAAGCATAGAAAGTATTTGGTTTCGCTTCTGAAATTTAGACAAGAAAAAAATGAATCACTTAGGGATTACATGGCTAGCTTTAGTGCACAACAAGTTTTAATTCCCAATATGAGCTCAGAACTGTGACTTCATACCGTCATGGGCGTTTGAAGCCTGGACCTTTCTTTGAATACTTATCTCGGAAACCGTCGAGAGATTTTGAGGAATTGCAGGAAAAGGCCTCAGGTTTTATGACTTCCGAGGAGATGGTGGAGTCTCAAAAAAGAGAAAGAGGCTTCGAGAATAGGGGCACGTTGCCAAACAAGGAGAAAGAAAAAAGTGGATGGTCCCTCAAAGTCTTTCAAAAGCAATGATAGGGGGTTTGTAGAAAAGCAGCCCAAGTACCAGTCCTACACACCACTGAACCGGTCCAGAGCAGCCGTTATTCAGGAGGTGTGCAACGCCAAGTTACTCACCCTACCTCGGCCATCTAAATCTCCTGCCTAAGCTGACAGAAGCAAAGAGTGCAAGTGGCATCAAAATTATGGCCATTCCACTGAAGATTGTAGAACAACGCATGACAGAATTGAGGACCTGGTACAAGCAGGACGCCTAGACCGGTTCATTCACCGTGAAGATGTTGGTGGCGGGCGAGCTGGCCGACGGCGAGGAAGATGAGGTTATGATAATCGTAACCGAGATGAAAACCATTATGACAACAATCAGAATGGAGATCAACTGTAGAACCAGAGAGTTCCTAATGATAATGCTGAAGGTGGGGTCAGAGGAGTCATTAATACCATTTCAGGAGGTTTCATCGGAGGAGGTACAACGAGCTCAGCTCGGAGGCGGTATGTGAAAGCCATCCGACCTGTCAACTCGGTATCAGGAAAACCTACAAAGTCGAGGCCTCCCATCACTTTCTCGGATGATGACTTCAAAGGGATGGATCCTAACCAAGATGACCCGATGGTGATAAAAGCAGAGTTAGCCAACTACTTGGTCAAACGAACAGTTGTTGATCAGGGTAGTTCGACTGACATTTTGTACTTGGCAACCTTCAGAAATCTTGGAATCCCAAAAAAGTTAATAAAAGAGAAGGAAGACAAGTTAGTGGGGTTCACTGGAGAGTAGGTAAAGACCCGAGGGTACGTTGATCTCTTAACAACTTTCGGTAAGGGCAGACATGCCCGAACTATATCAGTCAGATATGTCATTGTGGAGGCCAACACCTCGTACAACATCCTCATCGGAAGGCCGGTGTTGAATGAGCTCGGAGCAATTGTCTCAACCCCTCATCTTACCATGAAATTTCCAGCTGATTCCGGGGAGATAGGGGCGATCCGAGCTGACCAGAGGATGGCCAGACAATTCTATGTAGATAGTTTGAAGATAACTCGAGAGTCGGACACCATAGGAAGTACCAGAGATGATAAAGCAGAAGTGGTAAGCTCGGTTAGTTCAGTGAGCTCGGCAAGCTCGGTCAATATGTTTGAGTTGGATCCAAGAATTGTACGAATCCAGAGCAGAACCTACAGAATCTTTGGAGAAGTTCCAGTTGAGAACCCAAGTTAAGCAATGCACAAAGGTCGGTAGTCAACTCGACCCATTGCTTAAGCAACAAATTCAAGTTGTTCTAAAAAAAATGCCGACTTGTTTGCTTGGAAGACATTAGATACGCCTGGTATAGATCCCAGTTTTTTGTGCCATAAGCTATCCATATGTCCCGAGGCCAAACCTGTAGCACAAAGGAAAAGGAAGCTCGACGAAGAAAGACGAAAAGCTATAGTCGAGGAAACTTCAAAGTTGATTAAAGCAAATTTTATCAGAAAAGTGAAATATACCACTTGGTTAGCTAACATTGTGCTAGTAAGAAAGGCTAATGGCAAGTGGAGAATGTGCACTGACTAAACTGATCTCAACAAAGCATCCCTAAGGATTCTTATCCACTTCCCAACATTGACAGACTGGTAGATGGAGTTTCAGGTTACAGGATCTTGACCTTCTTGGATGCTTATTCAGGTTATAACCAGATAAGGATGTACCCTCTCGATGAAGAAAAATGACGTTTATGATCGATGGGGCAAATTATTGCTACCGAGTAATGCCTTTCGGTTTAAAAAATGCCGATGCAACATATCAAAGGCTTATGGATAAAGTATTTGTCAATCAGATCGGAAAGAACCTGGAAGTTTATGTCGATGATGTGGTGGTGAAGTCAGATGACCCAAATCAACTTCCTGCCGACTTGGAAGAAATTTTTGGCCAACTTAGGAGATACAACATGAGGTTGAATCCTGAAAAATGCTCTTTTGGTGTGCAAGGAGGAAAGTTCTTGGGGTATATGTTAACTCACAGAGGGGTTGAAGCTAATCCTGATAAATGCAAAGCTGTGATTGAAATGCGAAGCCTACAGAGTGTGAAAGAGATTCAAAGATTGTCCGGACGTTTGGCTTCTCTGTCTCGTTTCCTCCCAAAATCTGTAGAGAAAGCAAGACTCTTCTTTCAACTTCTAAAAAAACCAAAGGAATTCATTTGGACTGAGGAGTGTGAAAAGACTTTAGGAGAGTTAAAACTTTGTCTAAGTTCCCCTCCAATCCTAACTCGGCCATAGCTTGGCAAAGATTTATACTTGTACTTATCTGTCAATGATTATGCAATCAGTGCAGTAATTATCCAAGAAGAAGAAAAGCAGAAAAAGCCAGTGTACTATCTCAGTCGGATCTTGAAAGATGCAGAAACAAGGTACCAAGTAATTGAGAGGCTTGCCCTCGCCTTGGTAATGGCAGCTCGGAGATTATGACCTTACTTCCAGTCACGCCAAGTTATAGTCAAAACAGATCACCCAATAAAGCATGTGCTCAGAAAACCAGATCTGGCAAGATGGATGATAGCTTGGTCAGTGGATTTATCGGAGTTCGGTTTACAGTACGAACTGAGGGGACCGATGAAAGCACACTGCCTTTCTGATTTCATTGTCGAGCTCTCCCCAAAACCGAGCTCGGAGTCTTTCATTTGGCTTTTGTATGTTGATGGTTCATCTAACTTGAAAGGAAGTGGAGCAGGAATAATCCTAGAAGGACCAAATGATTTGGTCCTAGAACAATCCTTAAAGTTTGGATTCAATTCTTCAAACAACTAAGCAGAATATGAAGCCCTTATTACAGGGTTGATGCTAGCCAAAGAGGTTGGAGTCAGGGAGCTGAAATGCCGAAGTGACTCAACTAGTAACAGGGCAAGTCTCGGGTGATTATCAGACAAAGGATCCCCATTTGACAAGGTATCTTTGTAAAGTTAATAGTTTAATCTCAGAATTTTCCTAACAAATGAGCAAGTCGAGTATGTGATGGACGAGATGCATAGAGGAATTTGTGGAATGCACTCAGGAGGAAGATCCTTGGCAGCTCGGATCTTGCGAGCAGGTTTCTATTGGTCGACCATGAGATCGGACTGTGCCACTTGAAATAAAAAGTGTGATCCTTGTCAAAAGTTTGCCAATGTTGTGCAAGTGCCAAGTGAAGAGCTCCACTCCATATTCTCACCGTGGCCTTTCACTATGTGGGGAATGGACATTGTCGATCCTTTTCCTGTTGCCAAAGGCCAAGTGAAGTTCCTATTGGTAGGGGTAGATTACTTCACCAAGTGGATTGAAGCAGAGCCACTAGCCACGATTACGACTCAAAAGGTTCAGAATTTTGTGTGGAAAAGTATCATAAGCAGACATGGACTACCTTATGCGATTGTCACGGATAATGGAAAACAGTTCATTGACAAGGGACTTAAAGAATTCTATTCCAACCCCGGAATCAAGCATAAAGTGTCCTCGGTTGAGCATCCCCAAACCAACGGGCAGGCAGAGGCAGCCAACAAAGTCATATTGAACAAGCTCAAGAAAAGGTTAGGCAGATCAAAAGGAGCATGGGTTGAGGAGCTATCGAGCATCCTATGGGCTTATCATTGCTCACCACAGTCGTCGACTGGGGAGACACCTTTCAAACTAACCTATGGAACATATGCAATGATTCCAGTTGAGCTCGGTGAATTTTCTTTTAGAAGGCAACATCATGACCAAAGCAAGAATGAAGAAGAAATCCAAGTTGAGGTTGACATGGTAGAAGAAGTCCGAGAAGAAGCAAAAATCAGGGAAGAACTGTGCAAGCAGAAAGCAACTCGGAAGCACAATTCAAAGTTACTACCCAGGGAATTTGTCCAAGGTGACTTAGTACTAAGGTTGCAGAATGATGCAAGAAAAGACTCAAATGAGGGCAAGCTCGCAGCAAACTGGTCTGGCCTATTCCGAGTAGTTGAAAGTTTAGGAAATGGTGCTTACAGGCTAGAAGAGTTATCAAGGAAGGCTATTCCAAGGACTTGGAACATCTCCCACCTTAAGTTCTATTTTAGTTAAAGTTATGTAAGGCAGGAGATGTACTCTTTTTCCTACCCTGGTCTTTTTCCCAAGTGGTTTTGGCCAGGAAGGCTTTATTGAGGCACTCCCAAGTAAATAAATAAATGAAGATCATTTCTTTCTTTTGTTAGTATGTTTTTCATAACTTATTCCATCGGCAAAGTTAGAAAGGCCGAGCCTAAAAAGGTTGACGGAGCCAAAAACGACCGAGCTAAAGTCGAAAGGCCAAGCCTAAAAAGGTAAACGAAAGACCTAAAAAGGTAATCAAAAACCTTAAAAAGTAAATAATAAAAGCCTAAAGAGGTAATCCGAGCTAAATTCGAAAGGCCAAGCCTAAAAAGGTAAACAAAAACTTAAAGAGGTAATAAAAAACCTAAAAAAGTAAATAACAAAAGCTAAAGAGGTATTCCAAGCTAAAATCGAAATGTCGAGCCGAAATGACTGACCGAGCTAAAGTCGAAAGGCCTAGCCTAAAAAGGTAAATGAAAGACCTAAAAAGGTAATCAAAAACCTAAAAAGGTACACAATAAAAGCCTAAAGAGATAATAGAGCTAAAGTCAAAATGTCGAGCCGAAATGGCTGACCGAGCTAAAGTTGAAAGGCCGAGACTAAAAAGGTAAACGAAAGACCTAAGAAGGTAATTAAAAATAAAAGGAGGCTAATCTATATTTGTTAAAAGGGCCGACATCAAAAAGCTTGGCAGGCCAAGCTAAAGGATAAACCGTAAAGGGTAGATAGAAACATAGAAAAACTTAGAAAATTTTCTAAGTTTCGAAGGAAAAACAACTTGTGTTATTGAAGCATAAAGTCACAATTATCATAAGTAAAAAGGGGAATCCCCTTAAGTACAAAAAGGTATCAAAACAAAAAGGGGACTGCCCTAAGTGCAAAAACTAATTTTTTTTCTTTCTAAGTTATTCGTGGACATCCCCATGAGCAATAGAATCAATGGGATTGGAATTAATTACATCTTCAGTAGTACGAGAAACAACCGACGATGGGTCGGGCACAACCCACCACCTCCGTTCTCCCCCTCTTCTGCAGCTTGTTCTCCATTCTTCTCTTCCTCTTCATTCTCTTCCTCTTCTCGGTTCTTCTCTTCCTCATCCTCGAGCTCGAACAAAGGAACCATGACGCCATCCTTATTGAAATCCTTGTCCACATCAGCTCCAGAAAGATCAGCATCAAGAAGAAATCGCTGGATTTGTTTAACATCTCAAGAGAACCCAAAAGCATGCTCTTTCATAATCTCGGCCTTGGCTTCCTTCAACTCGGCTTGAAGCTTGCTAGTGGTCTTCTTCTCAACAGCAAGAGAAGCTTGAGAAGCCTCAGCAACTTTCTGGAAGTTAATTTTTTCGTCTCTCTCCTTGGCGAGCTCAGATCGAAGGGAGGAATTGGTTTTCTCCAGCTCGGCATGTTGAGTCTTCAACTGACCGATTAACCGAGCTTGCTCTTCGCACTTGACCAGAGCTTTTTCAAGCTCGTCTCTGGTGCGCAAAGCTCGAACAGCTTCAGCCTTCATGTCCGCCATCTTCTTCGCGTTGCTTGCGAGTTCATTGCTCCAAAAACGGGTAATAGAGGAAACCCCAAGAGCGTAAGCAGTCGCGGCTTCCATGCTCACATCGGGACCTTGTTCCAACAGCAATCAGGCATCCGCCGGCTTCAGCACATGAGAATCAACCAATGGACTTGGGTTGAAATCATTTCGCTAGAGAGAACCAATCTCATGATTGAAATTCCCATTATACCATTTTGGACCCACAAACGGATCGGCTACCACGAGTTCTTTGTCTTTTCTCTTCCCAGCGACTGGCGTCTCTTGAGCCAATGGGGTGGGAGAGGAGCCCCTACCTTGTGGAGCCTCCTGATGGGTCTCGGCCCGAGCACGTATAGAAACACGAGTAGGCTCAGATGTTTCAGCAACCTTTTTCTTCTTGCCCTTGGCATTAGCAGCAGAAACCGAGGCAACAGCACCTTCGTGAGTAGACTTCTTCAGCAGTGCTTTATAGTTGAACTTACCCATGATCACTGCAAAAGAAATTGGCTATGTAAAAAGAATGATTTTACAAGTGTATTAAAATATCCAAAATACAATACTTACGATCAAAGTCGACCCCCCGAGTGGAAGAGGTCGGAAGTTTTAAAAGCCTCCCTCAAGGCAATGTCCGAGGATAAAGTTTCATAAACACAACATCCGCTCGCTCTTGAGCAATCATAGAGCCGAGGTCAAAACTATAAAATTTGGAAGGGTGGGGTTGCCAATAAAAAGGAAACTTCAGGATTCCTTCAGAGTCAAAAAAGAATGACTCATTCCCCTCAGTAAGTCGAACCTTGAAAAAGTCCGACTTGAAGAATTTGTAAGAACTCTTATAGAGTCCAATAATGCCTCTCTTCTCAACTCCACCGAAGGAAATCCAACCAACTCGGTCCCCAAACCTAACTTTATAAAATAAAGGAACTTTGGAGCGGTAGCCGCCATCCCTATTTACTCGCAAAGAATATGGAAAGCCTTCAGGAAGGCCCAGTTGTTGGGGTGTAACTGAGTAGGAGCAACGTTCATAATTTTCAGAACGTCACACTCAAATTGGGTGAAGGGAAAGGTGACACCAATTTGCTCAAATAAGGTTTTATACATATAGGTGAAATGTGGTTCAACTGGAAGAACTTGCAAAAAAACATGCTCATTATCTGAACAAGGCAAGCAATGAACAGTTCCACGGGAAGCAGAAACCTTGGGTTTAATGGCTCGAAGAGATTCATGGCTCCTGAAGTTAGAAAAGAATGCCCCAACATGTGGCTTCACCCAAAAATACCCAGGAATAGTGATGTCCGAGTAGGGAACTTTAGGCATCCTAGCAGTGCGTTTACGGCGCTTAGGGGCAGTAATGGCTTGAGCAGTAGCAGAACTACTCTCATTAGAAGAGGAGGAAGAAGAAGCATCAGGGTTATCTCTATTTCCCCTCTAAAGAGAAGGAGAAGAATGGGGAGAACCACTTGTAGGATTTATCTCATGCTCTATGATCTGAACCTAAGAAGAGGCATTTTGAGAGACCTCGAATGAAGGCTCCATTGAAGAACAAACAAGAAGGAAACAACGAAATACAGAGGAAGATTAGAAGGTGTACCTGGAAAGAAGGAGAAAATACGGAAATGCTTGGAGAAGAAGAAGCTTGAAGAAGAAAAGTATGAAGAAGAAGGCAAGTGAAGGCCTGAATACGAGTTTCCTTCAATTTATAAAGGGTAACGTTTAAAAAATTGGAACGTTACTGTGCAAAATAATAATGACGGTTGGCGTGTGAAGGAGGGGAAACGTCTCTTCAAAAACCACATCAGTTCGGCGCTAATGAAAAAGCATCACGTATCCAAGAGGTCGGAAAACGCACTGCAGCTGCTAGGGCCTTGATTAGCCCTATATAGGTAGTAGTCATAGAGCAGACTTTGGAAATAACGCCATAGCAGGCACCCAGTATAAACTCGGTTATATTCTCATAATACTCATACGCTCCCTATGAGCTCGAATTCTGGGGGGCTTGTGTACCGGTCGAGGTGGAAAACTTGTCCACCGAGCCTACCGAGCTAAACTGCAGGTGGAGAAATAAAGCGCAGCCACTAAACCCAAATAATAAGAGGGAAAAGGTTACTAGGCTCACCCGCCTACCGAGCTCAAGGAACTCAAGTATTGGTCGAAGTGTAAAGATCGGCTACCGAGCTCAAGCAAGCAAGGGAAGGAAACCTACAAAATGATTCTTAGACTTCCTGTGGTAATTTTAAAGCCAAGCATGATTTCTATCATGAAAGCTTTTACGCTCTTCTGAACTCAAATCTTGGGGGGCTTATGTACAGGCCGAGGTGGTAGACTCGGCCACCGAGCTTGGAGACTTGATCTTCCAAAGAAATATGAAAGATAAGCTTAGAATATAACACTTACCTAAGCTTAGCTAACAACCTAATTTCAAATAAAAGAGATAAATCTCATCTATCATATATCAAGAAGATGGCTTAATAGATAAGAGATAGGAAGAGATAAAACTAATCTCTAAGAGATATAGGGATCCTATTATAAAAAGAGGAGAACCCTAAGAGAAAGGCATTTTTTTTGCTAACTTAGGTGAATATCCCTTAAGCGTACTTGAGGAACCAGCTGAATCAAGAAACTACCAAAGAGTCCTTGCACACTGGTATTCGTCATATACAAGATTAAGGAATTGACTTCACCATATGGCCAAGGGTTGAACAGAGAACTACGTCTGCTTTAATTCCCTTTGGGATACGTAGGACCAGAGTGCAACGTTCCGTCAAGTTATAATCCAAAACAACCTCAGTGTTCATCCTTGATCATACTTTCTCAGGCTAGATTCCGGCAAGTCGAAAGCTGCAACATAGAGTTTTCAAACTTTTATTTTAATCAAACTAATATTTAGCAACTGTAAGGTAATATTCTTATTAAGATCCCTCATGTATAGTAGCAGTTGGTAAGTATCGAAATCCAATGCTTATATTCAATACTTGCTGTTTTTTTTTTTTTAAACCGGCACACTCTATACAAGTATTATTAAAAGTTTTTATCTGGCATACAATGGCCCTGTCCAACTCATGAGGATTCCTCCTACTCTCTAGCTCCATGTTACATTACATTAGACACATAGTTTGGAGTTTCTGAGCGAGCATATGGTAAGGCGAGGGCTTGTTATTAAATAACCAGACTCGTGATTATCTTTTACATTGCTAAATAAACTAAGGTTTCCACATAAAGTAAGCAAGGTCTAGAACAGCTTTATTAGGGCATGATCTGTGATATCCCATAAAGGAGGGCATATTGTGCCAGAATCTGAGCCATTATTAGAAGGAATGCATCTATTAATCATATCTAGTGATTCTGTTGGAATAAGTTGAGCAAATGATATTTTATACCTAACAACCAAACGCATCAAAGATTTTAATGCTGTGGAATCTGCCTGTGCCTAAAAGCTAAAGTGGTATAGCACCTGCATGTTTTGTGAAGCTTAAGGATTGAAAGATATAACAAGTCAAACAAGTGGAGACAATAATTGCAGTCTTGATTTTCCAGAACAACCTTTCTTTCATCCCACATAATTATGTTTCTTTTTTTTTTACTTTCAAAAAATTATAAAACTTTATAACGATATTGCGACTCCCTCCTTTTATTTTCTATTTAAAAATAAGAATTAAAATAGTATGAAGTGTTAGTGTAAAAAAATTTATATTAACATTCATTAATATTTTGACATATGTGCTTTTAATCTAATAGTTAAGAGAGAGAAATAAAAATAAAATCAATTTATCAAAATATCAATGAATGTCAATATAAAACTCATTTACACTATCAGTGTATAGAATTTAAACTCTAAACATAACTACAAATTTTCTTTAATATGTCGTGTGACGGATTTCCAAAATATAACGTAAGTCTAAAAACAATAAGTAGGAAAGAAATCCAAGGAAATCAACGAGTCTGTCTCTTCGTGGATTTCAAATCTTTTCTAATGGTTTTTTATTTCATGAATATACGTTCATTATCAAATAGTATATGTATGAAAGGTTGTATTCATTCTTTCAAATTCACAAAAGATTGTTTGTGGCATAAGTTGATTTATAAATAGAACCACTCTATTTTTTCCCAATAAGTATCACAATTCATTAAATGTATCAACCTTAAACACCAAGCCCACCCAATCCGTTTTTATTCCCGGCTAAAAGAAATCCCTTTGCATCTTTATTATTTGTTTCACTATTTTCTTAGCAACCTTGAAATGGAACCGCTCAACAAGCAGAAGTTAATATGAAATTTGCCAAGTTTCTACACCCTAAAGCACTTCCTTTTCTTTCCTCGTGCACATAGACAATTTAGGAAACTATTGTTTTGTAAATTGTTATTGATGTTGTGAGTTGTAAAACGAAGTCAAGGGGTCTTCATTGTAGCCTGAAGGAAATTCACGATTACATTTATTGCATTCAGTCAAGATAGAGACTAGCAGGGGATGTCAAATCTAAGTACTAGTATCCGTACACACCTTAAATATTTGTGCTTCTTCTTTGTGTAGAATATCCTCAATTTTACCAACATGTTACGTTGTGATGTATAGACCTTTCAATTTTGATATCACATAAAATGTGTGTTGTTGGAAAGTCGTCTTAATTGCGGTTTGTCCTTAGTGGCCTTAATTGTGGTAAGTTTGGACTGCCGTCATTGTGATCTTCAACACCTTCATTATGTTATGTAAAGGGGTGTGTTTTGTCCCACATCGCCTGGAGATATGACATAAGTAGTGCTTATAAGGCTTAGGCAAACCTCATCTTACAAGTCAGTTTTGTGAGGTTGAGTTATGCTCAAGCTAAAATCTCAAAATGTATGTTATTATGTTATAAATGCATGTTCTGCAATTAAATTAAATATATGGAAAGCACTTAACCCACGTTTGTCGCTGTAAATGTTCAACCAAACATATCCTATTCCCCTTTTAACTCTAAAAAGGGTTTCAATAACTAATTTTTGTTCATAAATATTAATTAGTTCTTGTATATAAAAAAAATCATTTAGTTCTCTTAATGATTTTGTTTTGTAAGTATTTTTTTTTTTTTACAAATAAATTTAGGATGAAGGGATGGTAACCTAGTGTAAGAAAAACTTTCGGGCTCTATGAGCATTTACAAAAAGACTTAAATTTATCTCCCCTAAGGATCGAGACTAGTGCCTGTAACATGTCTTATACAAGACCCTACCATACTTCACTAGATCAATCCTTCGTAAGGATGGGAAGGGGTACGGTCTGGGTAGGGTACTATAGTACCTGTCCCCGTCCTCATATCTGTATTTGTAAAAAAAAATACCCAGACCCATACCCGCGTGGGTAGCAACTTTAGTACCTTTACCCGTACCCTCTGGGTACCTAATTCCCCGCATCCGCACCTGTTTCCTGCATTCACTAGTGCAGGAAGTGTTTTTCACGTCAGTTGAAATTGCTTTTTAATGTCTAAAAAAACCTCGACGTTATTAGAGCAGACGTAAAAAGTTTAACTTCTAACGTCAGTTCATAACTGACATTAAAAGTACACTTTTAACGTCAGTTGATTAAATAACTAACGTTAAAAGTGTTATTTTTAATGTCGGTTTTCTATTAAAACTGACGTTATAAGTAATTTTTTTAATTACTTATAATGTCAGTTTTCTATTAAAACTGACATTAATGTTGTCGTTTTTTTTAATATTCTGTTACAATATCCATTCCCCCAGCTATTCCCTGCATTCAGTAAATTAACACAGTCCAGAATAGGCATATTACATAATTTGCACAGACACTCAAATTTAGCAAAAAAAGGCTTCATTAAAACCTTATGATGCAAAACACTCCTTCGTGATAAAAACATTATTAAGGAAAAAGAGTACCCTTAAATCTTATTAAAAAATTAAAATAAATACCAAGAACCAATGGGGGGATAAAAACCAAAACCCATTGATAGAAAAAACATAACTAAAAGTTTCTAAGTATTTTAAATGTAACTAATACACATCTATAAGTTTCTAATTATTAACTACACATCTTCTAAATACTCAGGAGGTATATTTGCCATTTCTTATTCTTTAGCATACTTAAATAAAAATTCTGCAAACCGCACCCACAAGTCTTTAAATTTTTTTTTGTCAAGAGCAGATTGGTCGCTAAAAGCCTGCACGCGTTCAAATAATTCAATGTAACATTAACGCAAGGAAAAGGAAAACTAAAATATATAATTAAATAAGTTGTTTAATTAAGTATTACCATCTTCCATCCCTCTGTAATAGATGCAGAGACTATGTTCAGTATATGATGCATCACATAATAACCACACGACCAACTGTCTGGCTGCTTACGAGACTACGAAAGAAATGAAATTCAATGTGAGATAAATAAAGATATATTTTTCTATAATAGTAATTAGTAATTATAGTATTAATTACTATTTAAAAAACTAGCAACCTTGAGGATAATCCATTCAAGATTTCCTTTAGACTTAGTAGTCCTACTCCTCCCGTTGACACATCTTAAACTACAAGCCTTCAGCGTACTATCATAAACAGAATATTCATGTCAAATAACACATCACCATGCCATATCCATCTTGTATAATTCAAGCAAATCCCGCTACAAATAAGATGAGTACGTATATCATTGACCATACATTTCATCGTATTCAAACATTTGACACAAGGACAACAGAACATTCCTTTACTATCAGGAACGTTCCTTTGAGCAAATTGTATAAACTCTTCAACTCCCTTCAAATACTCATCACTAGTGCGTTTACAAACGATCCAACTACGATCTATAGCTAAATAGGTTCTGTAGATATAAACACATATATCCAATATAAGCACAATGGCAAAATAAGTTGATTGATCTTGTACATTTTTTTTTACTTTGGCCTATATGTTTTATTTTTTGTATTTTGATCCTATATACGATATCATGTCACAATGTTAGTCCTAAAAGTGACGTCATCAAGTAAGAATTGACAAAAAAGACTAACATGTCAACAGAACATAATGTGTAAGACCTATTTGAAAAAATAAAATTTATAGCACCAATGTGAAAAGGAAAAAAATCTTACGGAACGAATAAACCTATTTTATATAAGATGGTTTATTATTGGTTGATAACATTAAAAAAAAACTTTACATTGTGTATCATAATTAAACTCCTATAAAAATAATATTTCTTTTCAAAGTGGCATGAATAAGGCCCATCTAATGGAAAAGTTAAATCATAAGGCACTAGTATCATTTTAAGCATGCAATACAGAATATTTGAAACTCCTCCCCTTATTTTTTTTCATAGGGTTATGGGATGGAAGATGGAACATTTTGTGGAGTTATGTCCCTCACCCCTCACAGCCACCCCTAACCCATCCCTCACCACCAACAATTTAAAATCATCAATGCAATACATAATATTTGAAAACAATATAACCAAAACGACGAAAAGAAAAAAAAAAAGAGGTTTAGGGCACATTACCGGTTTCACAAAGAGGAGAGGGAGAGTGGCTCGGTGGTGAAGGAGAGGGTTCCTTGTGGGTGGAGAACCTTAAATGAGACAAAACACAAAGAGACATCAGGGCAGAGCAGGGACAGAGTAGAGAGAAGAGAAAAGAGAATAGTAGAGAGAAGATTGTTAGTGAAAGTTTAAAAAACAGTTAAAGTTCAGCAAACTATCAACCGAGTTTTGAACTTTTTTTAACAATAGATTAGTCTCTTTAGCAGCCATATGTAAAGTGTATAAAATAACTTATCAGATTCCAGTCACCATTTCAAACACATGGTTTTCCTACTAGTTTTATGAACCTTCACAAATCAAAATTCCCTATCACCATTATCAAACTCCATCAAATACCAGTTATCAACAGAAATAAACACAATAACACAACTCTTATACCACATCACCATTTCAACATTGCTATTTACAAACCATTTATTAGAAAGCAGAGACGGAGACAAAGACTCTGACATATTTTCATACAATTCACAAAGTTAGGGCATTACCAGAGAATACGGCCGCTTCTGTTAGGGCTCAGTGGTGAAGGAGAGTGGATTCTGTTATGGCTCAGTGGTGAAGCTAGGAGAACCTTAAATGAGAAAGAAAAATACCCTTAAATGAGATAGAATATAAGAGAGAAGAGAAAAGAGAGGAGAGAAGAGTAGGGAGAAGATGACTCACCGGAGAATACTGTCGCGGTGGTGGCGGAGAAGAACTCGCAGCGGTGGTGGCGGAGAAGAACTTGCTGCGGTGGTGGTGGAGAAGACCTTGGTCGCGGTCCCGGTGCTTGACAAGGGTTAGGGCAGAAGAGAGTAGTGATGGTGATCGAGAATAGAGGCAGAGAGTAGTGAAAGTACAGGGTGAAGAAAGAAGGCACGCGGGTTTATGTATAACGTATACTTTCTAATTTGATTTCACTTTTACCGTCAGTTGTTTAAACAACTGACGTAAATGGTGAACTGTGTCACTTTTTATGTCAGTTATTTAAACAACTGACGTAAAAAGTCATTTAAATGAACCTGATAATTACAGAGCTGTCACTGCCTCCTTTTTAACGTCTAAGTTTTACTTAATAGATGTTAACCTTACCTATTTATTACCTATTTTGCACTAGTGACTTTAGCTAAGAAAAAGCAATAAATAATATAAAGAACACTATTACTCAATCAAAAAATCATCCAAATATATTTCAAATCTACTCATGAAACATTACAAACCAAAGTATTAAACTAAATAAAAATATCTAAAACATCAAAAACAATAAATTCATGAACTTGTAAGTCCGTAAAAGGAAAAACACTAATGAACCCTAGCTTTATAACTTTTACACAATTTTATTCTTAAAAATTTATATATATATATATATATATATATGGGTGCGGGGCGGGGCGGGGTGGGTATTAGAGTACTCGTACCCGCACCCATGCCCTATCTTGTTTACGGGTAATTATTCAGAACCGGACCTATCATAAGTCGATATTTATCCTACTCATTGTGATTATTTTTTGCAGGTACCCATTGAGTAGGATTCAAATTGTCATCGAGGTTGTTTTGTTGTAAGTATTTCAACTATACAAGAATATATTCATGATTGAAAATTCGGTTAAGTTAGTCCTTTTGAGTAACCAAATTAACTAAATTGGTATGAACACTAGTGGAAATAATGTAATATACGGGAACGTTTTACATCAGTTGACCATATGTTTGACGTTAAAAATAAGGCGGTGGCAGTTTTGTAAATATTAAATCACTATTTGCGTCAGTTGTTTAATGAACTGACGTTAAAAGTGTGATTTTTATTCAGTTAAATAAATAACTGACGTAAGTAATCAAATCATTCCTATCTTTCTTTCGTTGTCATCTCACTACAAAAAAAAGGTCATTTAGCGACCGAAAATAGCGACCGAATTTTTAGGTTGCTATTTGTGACCGAAATAGCGACCGATTGTAGGATCTACATGAAACATTGGTTAGAGTTGATTCTGCGACCGCAATAGCGACCGAAATAGAGCGTAGCAGAGATATCGGTCGCTAATTCGGTCGCTAAACAAAGGAGAGTAATAGCCAGAAGTTTATGAATTGTTAGCGACCGAAATGGCGACCGAATTAAATGCGACGGTCAAAATGTGTTTATATTAGCGACCGATTTATATATCCGTCGCTAAATTTATGAATTCACACTTTAAACTGTATTTATATTTGCGACCGATATTAATTCGGTCGCTAAAAGGCGCTTTAAAAAAATAAAATTGCGCGTGTTAGCGACCGAAGAGTTAAATCGGTCGCTAAAATTACAAATTCAAATTAAAACTAACCAAATTAGCGACCTATATAGCGACCGAATAATTCGGTCGCTAAAACTGAAACCCCTAAATCGCGAGCCCTTCCCCTTTCTTCCCCATTTCTCTCATTCCTTCTCTTTTCTTCTCTCTCCCTTGCACGCTCTGCTCCTCCCTGCCACCACGCGCGGTTCTGTGCTCCGGTCACCGCCAGGCCACGCACCTCCGGTGAGTGATTCCACCTTCCCTCTCTCTCTCTCTCTCTCTCTGATGTCTCTCTGTCTCTGTCTCTGTAGCGCACCTGAGCCGCCTCCCTTGAGTCACCACTGTCCGCAGCTCCGGTGACACCACCACCACCAAGGGTAAGCTACCTTGTCTTCTCTCCTCTTCCCCCTCTCTCTCTCTCTCTCTCTTTCTGATGTCTCTATGTCTCTGTCTCTGTCTCTTTCTTTTGGACAGCTTCTATATAACTTCTAGGCTCATCTTGTTGAGCAATGGCAGCCACATAAGCTTTGTGTTTATTAGGGAAACTGTCATAGTCTATATATTTGGAAATGGGATATTCTATGTCAGTTTTGGATGCTGCCTGTAATGACATAAGGGTAGGATTGTTGGTAGTGCTATAACAGTAATAGTCCTTTAAATATGAAGGAGGCTGCCTTGTCCTAATTTCATTTCTTGTGGGTTGTTGGGTGGCCATTTGAGGGTCCCCTGGTTCAGGACCTTTGTTTTTTTTTTTTTTTGATAAGCAAAGATGTATATTGAAAAGAATACAAGGTGTATTCTAACCCGAATACAAAGATATCAAAGTGAAGGAATGAACAATGTAAAGAAAATACTAACTTATGAAGCAGTATTTGTATTACAAAGCACAAACCCAGCAACAAAGAAACAGGGAGAATAAATGAAATTGATATTCCCCCAACAAAAAGACAGCTAACACTGCTCACCCACTAGCCAAACCAAGCCACAGAAACGGAAAATAACCACTAAAGCCACAGCACCTAAACTTAGCCATTTGAGACCTTGAATTAAATTGTACTCTTCCAGCCCCATGTTTAGCCACTGCAGAAACGGGAGATAAGGATTGTCCCACTTGCCACCTACCACTCCGAAATGCCATCCACAGAATTGCGCCCAAACACTAAGTAATGGCAGCACCAGATTTATATTGGTTGCTGCTTAAGCTAAATAGCCTAAGACCAGCCCACATGCCAGTCACCTCCTGCAAACCCTTCGCAAAATACCAGACCAAAAACAGAACAAACATCAACAACTTAGCAGTCAACAGAAACAGTAGAAAAACAAACTCAGCAGATCCTGCGTTTTATGCAGAGCATATTTGAATCGAGTCACCCAAAGGATTAGGATTAATACACCAGTCCGAGTATTAGTAGCCACTCCTATTTGATATACTTCTATGCTTGATACATTGTATGCTTGATACACACCCTACAAAATAATAGGTCACAACAAAGGGACATGGACTAGGTAGCCAAGTTCCCGCGTCGGTGAGTATAGCCTAATGATTTGATGCGAAAATCTGGATTTAAACACCAATCTATGTAGGAGAACGAAGCCTTCTTCACCAAAGCCTTGCACCAAGTCCACATTCTTACTCTAACCAGATTTAACAAGACCCTATCTAGCAAGACCCTCCAACAAAAAGCTCCCACCTTTAGTGGTATGCCTCTTTCCCATAGGAACTTGAAGTGCCGAGTATTAACACCATTAGAAACTGTTGTTGTCGGAGCTGAGTATCTTGATTTGACCGTGTAGTTTTGATCATTTCCCCCTCTCCAAATCCAGCAAATCCTCCTTGTTTTCCACCAAAACTGCATTGTCCAAGATATTTGCAGGAGTGTAGCCACCATGTCTTCCTCCCAAACGAACAAACCTCTCCTCCAAATGAAATCCCATTTCCAACTACCATTGTTCCAAGTGCCTTGATCTGCAACCATTGTTCCCTCATGTCTTTGTCTCGCATACTTTACCATACATAACATTCAACCCCACGTACTAGGGTGCTAGAGAACTATGCATATTGTACATTGAGGACTAATAAAATGACACTAAGAAGCTGTGGAACTACTGATTTATTAGGCTTCTAACTCGTTAAGAATTTTCCTCTAGAACAAAGATAAAGGATGGCTAGATGGGCTTTGGCACTTCCAAGTCGAGAGGGATATCGATTCTCGAAACAAAGTCATAATATATATATATATATATATATATATATATATATATATATATATATATATATATATATATATATATATATATATCCACTTTCAAATTTCGGAATATGATTTCCACTTTTACCGACAAACGAATAAGAATGCATATTGGATTAAAATTTGAAGGATCAATTCGGAACCTAATGCAGTTAGGAAATTGATATTGGCACATCACTTTAATTTTATCATATAAATTTTTTTGCGTACATTATTATATAAATTATGTGCAATTCGGTACACAGAAACTTATAACATGTGAGGGGATAAAGGTTATCTAAGGAAAAAATGTGGTAATATTATTTCCAAAGTTGTATAGCAGAGGAACTCAAATGGACAACACTATCCGAGAATGGAAAGTGAAAGTAAGAAACATGGCCCACAAGTGAACAAAAGTAGGAAGGAATAATATCTATTTGTCGGTCACTTTGCATACAAGGGATTAAGTTTGGTTTTCTATTGGTTCAAGAGTAAGTTTAAAAGGCTTGCTCTATATTCCTACCCTTCAATTTAAATTGGTGTATTGGATTGAGATTTTAAAAGATTATTTTGGTATAAAAGAATCTTGTGGATTTTAAAAGACTACATAGGAATCTTGATATTAGCCAACCCCAAAACCATCTTTCTCCATAGTTTCAAAGCACCTAATTTCGAAACCAAAAACTTCAAAACAATGACTCGGTTTCTTTTCCTTTGCTTTCTATTAGCAAATATTTTCCTTGGTTTTGGAATAGTGATTTGATTTGAAATGAATAATTTCATTTATGCACGATAGGTCCTTGTTGTCATATTCTTCTACCGGCTCCTCCACTTATCCTTGCTCGCTTGTGTTTTCTCTCTCGTGTCGGTTCTCTGAACACTCAGTGTAATGTATTATGTGAATTATCGTCTTGTTTGGTAGTGGAGAGCTGAGCTCAATAGGATGTGATCTTGTCTGATTGTATGCTGATAATTAATTTAATGTTTATGCATGTGTTTGTCAATATGTGTTGTTTGTTAGTGGAGAGCGGAGCTCAATAGGATGTGATCTTGTCTGATTGTATGCTGATAATTTAATGTTTATGCATGTGTTTGTCAATATGTGTTGTTTGTTAGTGGAGAGCGGAGCTCAATAGGATGTGATCCTGTCCGAAAGGCAGGATGCTGGTTGTGTGCTGATAATTTAGAAATTATGCATGTGTTTGACAATTAACTGCTACTTGTTAGTGGAGAGCGGAGCTCAATAAGATGTTTGCTATATTTAATCTAAGTTTGTATTGATTTACGCTGCAATTTATATAAATTCAACAATGTTGCAATATTTATAGGTTAATGGTTTTATTTTCTGTTAGAGTTAATAATTAATTTACGAAAGCCTTAGTTTCCTGTTTGAGATTCAATATTAATGAGCATGCGTAACTTATCAAGGTATGCATGCTCATTGTATTGAATCTTGAATTGTCCAATTGGGACAGTTTGGGAAAAAACCTTTTTCACACTCGTACAATAGTCATTTCAATGTTCAAATGCCTTATATACTTGTTGAAATCTCGGTCTGATGCATTTCCTTTTGTTCTCCTGGTGCATACTTGATCGCGGTGATTCTGACCGTGCTCGAGTCGTGTAACTTGGAGACCGATGGGAGATGCTGCCGAAATTTTGTCAAGTATAAGGTATTTGAATATGGGAATAACTATTAGTAGCCGAGTGTGACAAAGGTTTCTTCTCGAATGGGATAGGTTCATACCTTGTCATAAGAACGAGATTGATGGAGTTATTGGAATGCACCGTAATATATAAGTGTTATTGTAGGATTGGTCAGGCTATTTAATTGCCAGTAATGGATATTCCGGAGAATCGGAAATGGATGTATCGTAGGTTGGATCGGAATAAACGTCTTAGGGAAGAGTATAGAGTTGGAGTGGGTGAGTTTATAGAGTTTGTTGTTAGCCAGGTGAGATTTATACGGCTGAGCGGTGATCAATTGAGGTGTCCTTGCAAAAGATGCAAGTGTCAATCCTTCAAAAGTGTGGATGGAGTTGTAGCCGATCTTTATGAGAAGGGCTTCATGCCTGATTACTATTGGTGGAGTAACCATGGTGAGACGTTGCCTGACTTAAACCCGATTGTGGCTGAAGGTTCGTACTATGGAAGTGGTGATGGGAGGGAAGAATTGAATCCATACGAGCAGATGATAATGGATCATGCTGGACCATCGGTTGGTGTTGTACTAGAAGAAGATGGGGGAGAAGATGGTGGAATGGGTTCCCAATACATAGAGGAGAATCCGAATCTCGAAGCTCAAAGATTCTATGATATGCTGAGTGCTGCACGATCTCCATTGTGGGAAGGATGTCGGGAGTACACGGAGTTGTCGATGTGCATGGAATGGTTGAGTATCAAATCTGACTACAATATGCAAGAAGGCTGTTTTAATCGCCTCAGCAGGTCAGTGTCCAAGGCGTTGCCAGAAGGCGGATGCCTACAAGTTTTTATCATGCTAAGAAGTCCGTGGAAATTTTGTGTCTGGGGTGTTTGAAAATTGATTGTTGCCCGAATGGATGTATGTTGTACTATAAGGATGATTCAGCGGAAAGCATAACGTGTTGTCGATTTTGTGGTGCGGATCGGTATAAGACAACCACTAGGATGGGCATTGAGAAGAAGAGGTCGCTAAAAAAGATGTGGTACTTTCCGCTCGTGCCAAGACTTACAAGATTGTACTCTTCGATGGCCACTGCAGCTCACATGAGGTGGCATAGTGAGCATGAGAGGGAGCAAGATATCTTGTGTCATCCATCTGATGGAGAAGCTTGGAAGCATTTTGATAGGGTTCATATGGCATTTTCGCAGGAACCTCGCAATGTCCGATTGGGGTTATCTGCAGATGGATTTAATCCTTTTGGGCAGTCTGGAAAAGCATACTCTTGTTGGCCGGTTATCCTGACTCCGTACAATCTTCCCCCGGGGATGTGCATGAAGCGGGAGTTTATGTTCCTAACAGTCATAATTCAAGTGTGATTGGTTTGATCCTACTCTTGACGTAGGGACAAAAATAGATAAAAATTATGGTATTGTTCAAGTTAGGCTGTCTCGAAGGTATAATAAGGCGTACGACCCATTCATTTTTTCACAACAAGCAGAGCAGGTTTATTACTCGTCATATCCCGAAGGACATCATGGCTGGTTGGGTGTTATTAAGATAAAGGCTCGCAGTATAATTACTGATAATGTAATCAACCAGCCTGAAAAAGATGCTCCGTACCAAGATGATGAGTTTTCAAGACCCCACGTACCGTTGCAAATTACGCAGGACATTATTGTTAATTCTCTGGCGGACATTTCCGGAAATGGGGAAGAAGTTGAAAGAGAGTTAATGGATCAATCCGAGTTGGACGCATCTAGCGAAGGTACATTCCGTTCAAGTGATACTGATGAGACCGAGGGTGAATTTAGTGACGGAGATTCTACTTAGGTAATTTATTTATGTCATAATTCATTGTGTGAATGTCATTCTACTTATTAGGTAATTTATTTTTGTATTATTTACACTGTTGTGTAATCATATTTTCATTTTTTTCACAGATGGCGATTCCTCCGAGGTAGGGGTCGTCGTGGAGGTCGTCGTGGAGGTCGTGCTGCGAGAGTCCCTTCCCTACCCGACCCACGCCCTTCGGATCGAGACCATCCCGCCAAAGACCTCTCGTTGACGGGACACCTCGGGGTGATGGAGTTGCACCCCCCACCCATCCTCATGTGGTCGGGACACAGGCTGCACCCTCATCATCCACACCTACGGCACGACAGGACCACCATCATCATCTTCGGACAGGAGAGTCGTGGTCCATCCGACAGAGGGATTCTTCTTATCCCCGGGGGGATAACGAGTATGCTAATTTAATTTTTTAATATATATAAAGTATCGTTAATTTCTATTTACTTGTTTTTAAAATTTAATTATAACATTTATTAATGCTCTAATTTTGCTGCAGACTTTACCCGCGAAGGGCCCTTCCGATTCGATCTCGAAGATCCTCGCGACGCAAGTTTGATGGTCCATGGCCTACATGGAAGGCCATCCCACCGGGCCATAGGGATCGATTGTTTCTAGAGTTTAAGGTAACAGTTTTATTAAGTTTTTTAAATTAAATTTACATTATATATATGTACACACGAATTTCCTAACAACCGTAAGTTGCGAGAAAGAGTATAGGTGGGACTTAGCTTTAGAGGCTCTCGTCGGGGACATATTTGAGCATAAAGGCTCACCGGTTATGAAGAATCGATGAACAAGGCGAGGAAGGGGCGAGAATAAGGGGAGGTGGGTGGATCCCGAGATCATGAGGCAGCTGGACCAAGATCTTGGGCTCTTGAGAAGTTCCAGGAGATCCGGGCCACAGGCTCGGCGTAATCGAGCTTCTGATGGTGGCACATGTGCTTGGACCGGTGGGTCTAAATCAGGCGCCGCCCACTACGACGAGCCGGTAATACATTAAACTTTTGACTTAATATACTATTTAATTAATTAGTTTTCATTTTTAATTATTCTTATGAATTTAATATTATATTATTCTCGTGCAGAAAGCACGAAACAGTGGGCCCCACTGCTATGGAGTTGGTGGAGAGGACGAAGAAGTTGAAGTCGGGGACATGGGTCAACGACAAGGCCCGTAACTATCTTTGTAAGCAAAAAAATAATTTAGTGTTTACTTGTAATTTATTATAAATGATTTGTTAATATTGGATATAATTATTTTAACTAAATCTATTCAACTATACTTTGTAGGCGGGCTTCAACGAGAAGAAGGACGATGCCATATCACGTGCCTCACAATCACAAGATGAGGCTTTGACCGGTGATGGCTGCTCTCCTGTCTCCGTCGACGATAATGCCATTTATTTGGAGGTCGTCGGGGACAGGAACAAGAAGAAGGGCACGTGTATGGCCTCGGACACTGGGAGCCGAGTTCATCGCTTCATCGTCCGGCACGCCTCCTTCTTTGCAGGCCGATACCGTCCCTCAGGAGCAGTTCCACCAAAGGCAGGACACCATCACGCAGCTGAACGCGGAGTTTCGGGAGAAGAGCGAGAGAGAGCAGCAGATGTCGGACCAGATTACCTGATTGACTCGGACACCAAGAAACTGATGCGGGCAAGCATCGAGCGAGGGGCGACATCACGGGCTGGTGTTGGAGCGAATAAGGATCCAGACTCGATTGCTCGGAGATGATGCTCGACGGTTGTGCCGCTCGCCGCTTTCCTCCTCGGTTCCGCCACCAGCCTCGATGTCTGCTCTTCTCTGCAGAGGGCGATCAGCTAGCGGAGCGTTGGTGGTACGGACGCTGAGGATGATTGGATTCCTCCATCTCCCCCTCATCATAACTGATTTTTTCTCTCCATATTTTTTACTTTAAACGATTCTTGTACGACATTTTGGATTATTCTTTTTATATATATTTATTATTTTTTATGATTGTATATTTCATAAGTTATTTGGTGTGTTTTATTAGTAATTTTTTTAACGTTTAAAGAAAATCAGAAAAAAAATTATTATAAAAATTAAAATTAAAAAAATTTAATAATAACCAGTTTAGCGACCGAATTAGAAACCAATAATTCGGTCGCTAAACTTTATTTAAGATTTCCAGATGATGTATAGCGACCGAAAATTCGTCGCTAATATAGGTTAACAGTAACCAAAATTAGCGACCGAATTAGCAACCGATTATCGGTCGCTAAAAATGGTTACCCAAAATATGCGACCAACCTAATAGCGACCGAATTTACGGTCGCTAATTAGCGACCGAAATAATAATTCGGTAGCTAAAACCTTAGCGACCAGGTATTCAGCTACCACCATAAATCGGTCTCTGATTCGGTCGCTAAAACAAATAGCGACCGATTTACATGGTTTAGCGATCGAAAAGTACGGTCGCTAAACAATTGTTTTTT
This sequence comes from Sophora flavescens, assembly GCA_030762895.1. Lineage (NCBI taxonomy): Eukaryota > Viridiplantae > Streptophyta > Magnoliopsida > Fabales > Fabaceae > Sophora > Sophora flavescens. The sequence continues at coordinate 75,788,496 of CM061068.1, forward strand.
TGTAGTGTCTCCCTGTTGTCACTCTTAACGCAGATCACTCCATATATAGTGCAGTTTATTTCTAATCTTTTTTTTAAAAAAGTTTATTTTTAATCTTAATTAATTAGCTTGAATTAGTAAACAAATTCTTGTGCAAATTAAAATAAATAAACACTTAACATAAAACAAGTTATATGTATAATCAAATCGTATCTCATTGAAGCGATTCATAAGTTACAATTACATGATTAAAAGATAAAAAAATTTCGCAAGATATCACTAAAATATAAAAAAGTTTCTGCTTCAACATCATTTTCTTCTCAGTCCTGTCCTCAGAAACTCCAATGGATGCATCTCCTCCCTTACTTGAAGTCCTTGATGCTCCATGTGAATCCACAGTCACTTTGGAGCCAAAGTAGAGTGAAGGGCGCACTCGATCTGTTTCAGCAATATTCTTGGAACAGTCACTTGGTTCCAAAGCTGAGGTTTTGGAACTATAGCTGCTGATTCTCCGGAAGGATGACAATGTGTGCAATTCACATAATGTGATTTAAACACCCTTATCACCCATGTAATGTGATTCACACAACATCAGAAGTTGTTTGACCATTAAGACAGAGACCTTTAAGTCTAGGTATAGGAAGAAAGAGTGATGAAGTTAATCTCCATGGCAGAGCCATATTGTGAAGCAGAAAAATTAAAGGAAGGAAGGAAGCTATTGATAAGCCTCTGGCTCATCTAGTTTTATGGCTAGTATGACCAGGGTTTTGTGCAAATTATATCCTATTTTCACCCAAATTATATTAGATTGTCCTCAAGCAAGGTTTTGAGTCTCTAAAGTAGTTTTAGGTTAAATTATCCAGTTTTGAGTCAAATAATGCACTTATAGTTATTCCTTTGTTTTCAGGTTAAGTAGAAGTTGAGAGAATAAAGAAACAGGGGATTCGCCTTGCGAGAGTTCTGCTCGCCTCACGAACCTGAAAGCCAGCAGAACAGTGAAAATGACATCCTCTCTGGTTCGCCTCGCGAACAGCTCTTCGCCTCGCGACCCCGAAGGCTGACTGTTCCAAGAAAATGCAAGGTCTCTGGTTCGCCCCGCGAAGAAGATCTCGCGTCGCGAGTAATCCAACCCTGAAGACCAAAAGTTAGCACGGTTTATGCATGCTAAAGGTCACGGCTGTGGCAGTTTGGAAATTGAAGAGTCTCGCCTCGCGAGCATCCATTCGCCTCGCGAGCCTGGAAGTCAGAAAGCATCACGGTTGGCCCCTGATGTTCATAACGGGCGTAATAAGAAGACCCTTCCAATTCTCGCCTCGCGAAGGTGTGTTCGCCTCGCGAGAATACCAAAGGTTGCAGACTGTTCACAAGATTCGCGTCGCGAGAGAGGCTTCGCCTCGCGAGAGGGCAAAAATTCTTGAATGTTATAAATAGCTGTCTGGGCAGATTATGAACAACTTTTGCTTCTCCATTGTTCTGTTTACATTTTTTTCTGTGTGTTTTCATTTTTTTATGGAGAACTAAGTTCCTAGGATTAATCTATTGTAATTGATTTCCACCACACTTGAGGTTCTTGTATTTCCTGTTTTGTATGCTTTTCCTTTTCAATGCCATGCTTTATATTTCTGTTTGCTTAATTCAGGAGTATATTGTGTTGTGTTGATTTATTTTCGGTGATATCATGTTCCTATAATTAATCGCGTTTGCTTAATTCGCGTGTGTACGTTCCGTGTTCGCTTAGTTCACGAAGGGCTTAACCCCGTTTGCTTAATTCGGGAATAGGGACATGTATCTGTAGTAGTGGTTTCGCTTGTAAATTGTTGCTACAACCGGGAGGGGATTAGAATCTGCTTAGGGCTTGGAAATTGCATGAACCTTTGATAGTTGGGAAATCGAGAACAATAGATTAATCGGTTTTTAGCTATTTGACAATCTCTTTGAATTGCCTTGTTTCATTGCTCTGTTGTTATTTTGTTTACTTATTTGCATCCCAATCCAACCTCCCCCCCCCCCCCCCCAAAACTTATTTTTGTGAAAAATAACACTTTAAGAGTCCTTGTGAGATGACATCCGAGTTGTTGCCCTAACTACAATTTTAAAACCCGCTCGTTCTTTTTGGCGCGTACGCGACAGCGCGATCAAAAATTGGCGCCGTTGCCGGGGACTCTTATTTGTTATTTTTCCATTTTTTTTCCTTTCTTTTCTTTCTTTTATTTTCTGTTTTTGTTTGAATTGGTCTGGCTACTAGGTCGAATTGTCCTGAATTGTGTGATTTTGATCCGGAAATTGAAAGAACACTGCACACACTCCGTAGAGAATTTCGGGCTAGCACTAGTAGTGATTCTAATTCCAAAACTGTTTTTGAAAACATGGGAGACCAAAGGACATTAAGACAGCTTGCTGCCCCTGATGTAAATTACAATGGATTGTGTATTTCATATCCTGGTGCTGATACTCCTTTTGAACTAAAATCTGGTTTCATTCATTTGTTGCCAAAGTTTAATGGCCTTGCAGGTGAGGACCCACACAAGCACTTGAAGGAATTCCAAGTTGTATGCTCCACAACCTCGAGATCAGAGGGAGTAACTGAGGATAGCATCAAACTGAAGGCTTTTCCATTTTCACTCCAGGGAGCTGCAAAGGATTGGCTGTTGTATCTTGAGCCCAACTCTATCACCACTTGGAATGATTTGAAGAGGGTTTTCCTAGAAAGATATTTTCCTGCTTCAAGAGCTGCGTCAATAAGGAAAGAAATATGTGGCATCAGGCAAGGGAATGAGTCGCTAGCTGAATATTGGGAAAGATTCAAGCAGTTGGTATCCAGCTTGCCCCAAAGATCGAGTTTCGAACAACTCCTGATCCAGTACTTTTATGAAGGATTACCGCCGATGGATAGGAATCTTTTGGATGCTGCTAGTGGGGGAGCGCTTGTTGATAATACCCCAGCTGCTGCCAAGCAACTCATTGAGAATATGTCACTGAATTCCCAGCAGTTTACTACAAGAAGAAATTCAGTTGAGACAAGAGGTGTGCATGAGGTCCATAGTTCATCTTCCAACCAGGCCGCCCTTGAGAATAGATTGGATGAGCTCACTTCTTTTGTAAGGCAATTGGCAATAGACAGAGTTCAGCCTGCAAAGTTATGTAGCATGTGCAATTCACCTGAGCACCCATACGATCCATGCCCCATCCAGAGAGAAGAGTTTGCCAGTGAAGTATCTCAAGCTTATGCAGTAAATCCATATAATCAAGGAAACAATCGAGAATCAGACAGCACTCCTGACCTCTCTACCAATAGGTACCATCCCAATTGGAGGAATCATCCTAATCTGCGGTATGGGAACTCATGCCAACAACAACCAATGGCGGCACCTCGTGAATCCTCCTCAGTGACCACTTCGCACCTTCGGACCTTCATTAGAAGATATGATCAAGCAAATGGCTACAAATAACCTCCGGTTTCAGGAAGAAGTTGCAGCTTCACGACACACGCATTCAGTTTAAAGAAAACAAGTGCTAGCATTCAAGATTTGAGGACACAGATTGGACAACTGGCCTCCTCCATAAATAACATACAACAAGGTCAAGGAACAACCCAGCTGCCTGCCTGGCCAAGGTGATAAATCCCAATGCCTCCAACCCTAATGTGAGTGCCATATCTCTGAGATCTGGAAAAGTTGTTGAGGCCACCTCTGGAAAAGATGAAGAATCTGTTGAGGTAACTCCTGAGCCTATTGTTGAAGTTGAAGTTGAGAAAGTGTACAGACCACCCATCCCATTCCCACACAGATTACAGAAAAATAAGAAGATTGGTGGTGAAGACAAGGAAAGGGAGATTTTAGATGTTTTCGTAAAGGTAGTCTGTTAATATTCCACTTTGTTGGATGTGATCAAGCAAGTGCCCAAGTATGCGAAATTTCTCAAGGATCTATGCACCAACAAGAGGAAGATGAAGAATAATGAGAGGGTTGATTTGGGAAGAAATGTCTCAGCTCTTATCCAGTCTAGGCCTGCACTGAGAAAGAGTTGCTTTGTTTTAACCCCTACTCGAGCACTACCACAGAAGTGCAGGACCCAGGCACATTTACTATTCCCATGCACTATTGGGACAGGAAGTTTGAAAATTGCATGCTGGACTTGGGAGCATCCATAAATGTCATGCCTACCTCCATCTTTAACAACCTTGATCTTGGGCCTTTGCGATATACTGGTCTCACCATCCAGGTTGGCTAACAGGACCAGTGCTGACCCCCATGGGAATGGTAGAAGATGTGCTAGTGCAAGTTGATGATTTGATCTTCCCTGCGGACTTCTACATCCTAGACATGGCAGGAGAGACACATTCCAGTAGATCACCAATAATCTTGGGGAGACCATTCATGAAGACAGCCAAGACTAAAATTGATGTGCATGATGGGACTATGTCTATGGAGTTTGGTGATATTGTGGCCAAGTTCAAGATCTTTGATGCTATGAAACACCCACTGGAGGAGCACTCGGTTTTCCAATTAGAGTTGCTTTCTGAGCTTATTGAGGATACCCATGAGGACTTTATTTCTGATTTTCCATTCATTTCTGGTTTTGATGATTTGTATTCATGTACTAACTGTACTAACACTAACCCTTGTTCTGTTTGTGCTAAGTTTCTTGATTCAACCTTGCAGGGTGATAGTGATAGTGAGAGTGAAGCTGTCTGTTCAGCAGAAGTCCTTGACATCCTGGCTACTCCCAATGTACCATCTGTTGAGCAGCCACCATCCCTAGAACTCAAGCCACTTCCTAGGAACCTGAAGTATGCCTACCTAGAGACAAATGAGAAACTTCCAGTCATCATCTCTTCCAGCCTTGACTCTGACCAGGAAGCCAAACTATTGAAGGTTCTGAAGAAGCACAAGAAGGCTATTGGGTGGACATTGGCTGATATTCCAAGAATTAGCCCCTCCAGATGCATGCACAGAATTCTATTGGAGGATGGGGCTAAACCAGTTAGACAAGCCCAGAGGCGGCTAAACCCACTGATAATAAGCCCAGAGGCGGCTAAACCCACTGCAAGTTGTACCAAAGAAGTCCGGTCTAACAGTAGTTAGGAATGATAATAATGAGCTTGTACCTACTAGAGTCCAGAATAGATGGCGAGTCTGTATAGATTATAGGAAGTTGAACCAGGCCACCAGAAAGGATCACTTTCCTTTGCCGTTCATAGATCAGATGCTGGATCGGCTGGCTGGTAAATCTCATTATTGCTTTCTTGATGGTTTTTCCGGGTATTTCCAGATCCATATTGCCCCTGAGGATCAGGAAAAGACCACTTTCACGTGCCCCTTCGGTACGTTTGCCTATAGGAGGATGCCATTTGGTCTTTGTAATGCTCCTGGCACCTTCCAAAGATGCATGCTTAGCATTTTCTCTAAATTTATTGAAAATTGCATAGAGGTGTTCATGGATGACTTCACTGTATATGGCTCCTCATTTGATGCATGTCTGCATAGTCTGAGTTTAGTTCTACAAAGATGCATTGAGACTGATTTGATTTTGAATTATGAGAAATGTCACTTTATGGTAGAACAGGGGATATTTTTGGGTCATGTAATTTCTAAAGAGGGTATTTCAGTAGATCCTGCAAAAATTGATGTGATTTCTTCATTGCCTTACCCATCTTGCGTACGCGAGATCCGTTCTTTTCTTGGACATGCAGGTTTCTACAGGCGCTTTATAAAGGACTTCAGCAAGATAGCTCTGCCATTGTCAAACCTGCTGAAGAATGATGCCCTGTTCCATTTTGATGACCATTGCAAGGAGGCATTTGACTGCCTGAAAAAAGCATTGACATTTACTCCCATCATCCAGCCCCCAGACTGGACACTCCCTTTTGAACTAATGTGTGATGCTTCCAATTTTGCTGTGGGAGCGGTTCTGGCACAAAGGGTGGGCAAGGCTGCCCATGTAATTCATTATGCTTCTAGGACATTAGATGCTGCACAGTCAAATTACACCACCACTGAGAAAGAACTGCTAGTTGTTGTATTTCCACTTGATAAGTTTAGGTCATATTTGCTAGGTTCTAGGGTTATTGTTTTCACTGACCATGCAGCTCTGAAGTACCTGTTAAAGAAACCAGAAGCTAAGCCAAGATTGATCCGGTGGATGCTTTTGCTCCAAGAATTCAATGTGGAAATCAAAGACAAGAGTGGAGCTGAAAATTTGGTAGCCGATCACTTGAGCCGAATAGCAAGGGATGAGGATCCTTATCCCATCCAAGATGATTTCCCTGATGAGAGGCTTCTACATCTGTATGGGGTAACCCCCTGGTTTGCTGACATAGTTAACTTTCAGTTCTTTGGTGTTGTTCCCCGCAGTACAAGTAGACATAAGTTCCACAAGCTCAAGAGCGATGCAAAGTACTATGTGTGGGATGATCCCTACCTGTGGAAGTTTTGCAGTGATCAGGTGATTCGGAGGTGTGTCCCCGATCATGAAACAGAGTCCATTTTGCACTTCTCACATGCCTCTCAAGTTGGAGGACATTTTGGACCACAGAGGACAGCAAGAAAAGTCTTGGATTCTGGGTTTTACTGGCCCACAATTTTTAGGGATTCCTATGAGGTATTCAGGAATTGCAAAGAATGTCAAACAACAGGCCCTGCCATCACTCGTAGGAGTGAGATGCCTCAGCAGCCCATGCTCTTTTGTGAGGTTTTTGATGTGTGGGGGATTGATTTCATGGGTCCTTTCCCCCCTTCTTTTGGTTTTGTATATATTCTTTTGGCTGTAGATTATGTTTCAAAGTGGGTGGAAGCAATCCCCACTAGGACTAACGATGCTAAAGTTGTTTCCAAATTTGTTAGGTCCAACATTTTTTGTAGGTTTGGCATACCTAAGGCTATCATCAGTGACCAGGGCACTCACTTCGCAATGCAACCATGGAAGCCTTACTCAGAAAATATGGGGTTGTACATAGAGTTTCCACTGCTTACCATCCCCAGACCAATGGCCAGGCTGAAATATCAAACAGGGAGATCAAGCAAATTCTAGAGAAGATGGAAGTTGAGGCTACTACAATCTTGTGCCAATTGGAGATGTATTTTCCTCCTTCCTTTTTCGACATAATGGTTCACTTAATTGTTCATTTGGTGAGGGAGATTAGATTATGTAGGCCGGTTTTTCTGAGATGGATGTACCCAGTTGAGCGCTACATGAAGTTCTTGAAAGGGTACGTGAAGAATCCTCATCGTCCGGAAGCATCTATTGTTCAAAGGTATGTTGCAGAAGAAGCTATTGAGTTTTGTTCGGACTACCTTCATAACACGGATCCTATAGGGGTTCCTAAGCCTTGGCATGATGAGATTAGATGTCAAGGTAAGGGTACACATGACTTAAGAATTAATAAGAAGGATCGGGAGGAAGTGCTTCAAGCACATTTGTATGTATTGAACAACATCGAATGTGTTCAGCCTTTCTTATTTGAACATAAAAGAAAAGTCAATCAAGAAAACCCTCGAATGAGCGAAAGGTGGTTGTTGAACAAGCATAACAAGACTTTCTTACCATGGTTCAAGGAAGAAATGCTTAAGGATGGTAGTACTGCTTCTGATGACGTAAGATGGCTAGCACGTGGGCCTAGCTTCAACGTCATATGTTGGAGCGGATACGACATAAATAACTTTTCCTTTATACAAAGGAACAAGATAACAAGAGTACCATGCAAAATAGTGGGGTTATGATCGTGGCCGAAGCAATGCACTTCTCTAGTGCAAAGGACACATAACCCGTTAAAGCACCGAGACCTTACTTTGGATATATTGAAGATATTTGGGTGCTCGATTACACTAAGCTTACGGTGCTGGTATTTAAATGTAAGTGGGTTGATAGTAACGGTGGTGTACAAACCGACGAATTGGGGTTCACATTGGTAGACCTCAACAAGTTAGGTCATATAAATGAGCCTTTCATAATGGCTTCCCAAGCAAAACAAGTGTTCTACATCACTGATCCTTCTAACAAAAGGTTGTCCGTGGTTCTCCAAGGAAAAAGCATGTATAATGGTAGTGATGAAAATGAAGATTCAAATCTTGATATTCCTGATACTCCTTCTTTTTCAACAAACATGCCTGCTATAATCGAGGAGACACGGGTGGACGATGTACATGCCACTCGTGATGATCATCACGAAGGGATATTGATATAGGTAGTTTAAACTTAAGTATACATTTATTTTTATTTATATTTCTGTATTTATTTTGAGTTATAACCTATGTTAATAAATATATATTGTTTCTGAACAGGCATACATATGGATCATTGTTCCATTTTTCCTTTGCAATTCAGAAATGTGTGTGATATTCTCAGACACGGATATTTACTTGAATGCGAGGATAGTCGAGGGGAGTGATATTTTAAAAATGAATTTAAAAAAAATACTATTAACGTCAGTTGTATCATACAACTGACGTTAATAGTATTTTAGAAAATATACAGTACACTATTAATGTCAGTTGTTTATTACAACTGACGTTAAAATTAAGACCTTTAACGTCAGTTCTTTATAACAATTGACGTTAGTTTTAACAAAATTAACGTCAGTTTTGTTAAAGAACCGACGTTAATTTTTGACAAAATTAACGTCAGTTGTGTTAAAGAACCGACGTTAATAGTGTTATATTTAACGTCAGTTCTCAACTGACGTTAAAATTTTAACTTTTAACGTCAGCTGTATTTACGTCAATCAGTATTCCGACGTAAAAAATCAATTTTAACTGACGTAAAAAGCACTTATTGCACTAGTGGAATAATTGTTAACTTGTACCCCAAAAAACAAAGTTTGATATTAAGTACTTTATGATACTAAAATGACACTCACACTCATAATTGTATACAGTATATCTATTATATTTTAGAATACAATACATTTTCATCTCACTTATACTCACAACAATCTATTTTATTTATATGGGTGTCCAAATTTAGGTGTTCAAAAAACATAAGTGTTATGATAGAAGAACTGTAAACTGATGTAATGTAATGTGGAAATGTTTTTTGAACAACTATTTATGGACACCCTTTGTTGTTTTTGATGTATTCTTGAAATATGTATATATAAGAAGATAAATAATAAGTGAGAAATATAGATAAATATATACGGTGTCATATACGATGTCCAAATTTTGATGTTCAAATAACACAACTGAATGTAATGAAATGTAATCTGAAGATTAATGATATTTGGACACAAAAATGATATTCAAAATCATATAAAAGTACTCATTCTCACTTATTTATTATTTTATTCTTTTTTATCATTTATTTTATCACTCTCAAAATACTCATAAATTATGTGTTCAAATATCTTTGCTCCAATACGAAAGGTGCACGAAGACCGTGACACGTGCAGTGCTGGTTTCGCGTCATCACTGATATCATCGAGAAACCAGCCACAACAGCAAAGCTAGAAATGCAGCGTGGATACATTACAATTTTACAAGCAAAAAAACCTCTCTCTCTCTCTCTCCAGATGTATAACACCGACACGTGCCCCTGCTCCCCAATACTGTACCTTCTCTCTCGAGCGTGTCACCCAACAACTTGACCCCTCTGTCTACACAAGACACGTTCTTCACTCACACTCTCTTCACAGCCACATAGAACAACTCAAAACAAAACTACTTTTCCCCATCTTCCACTTCTTTAGCATTTTTTTATTTTTTAATTATGTTCTTTCTCTTCCATACGCCATTGGCATTACTCAATGGTGGTGGTACTATAGGGTGCACATTCTTCTGCTTATCATTACTTTACTATAATAATAAAATTAAAGCTAATGGTAGGTGTTAGCTTTAATTAAATTTTGAAAATAGATTTTATGGGTTTGATTAATAATAATGAAGCAGTGTGTAGAGTGGGTTTTATGGGGCTGTATTAAAATAATGTTGGCTTCTTTTAACCCGGCAAGTGATTGAGCATGGAATTGCGAGAATATGGCAACACGCGCGCCATCTTGGTTCTGTGTATTATTGCCGCTAAGTGAAAGAGAAGTCAACATCAAAATCAAACCCTAATTTCATATTTTTCTATTATCACACGTTTATTTATTATTTTCCATCTCTTCTGGTATATTTCAAAGACTTAAAAATCACAGGTGCATACGATGTTCAAATAACACTTTTCCACATTCATTTGATTCGGTTGTTTTTGCTTATGTCTCTGCAAGTAGACATTCATATAATTTAGATAAGAAATTAAGGATCATAGTACAATAAGTTATTAAAACTAAATCGGTCATGGAAATATGGTTTTCACTCGACTCGGTCCGAGTTATATAACATCACCACATTCAAGGATTATAACATAATCAACAATGAAGGGTTGCATTGGTCAGCAGCTTGATGGTTCAACCATGACCGGTTCATCCGATTTGATTTGGTTCGATCACGGTTCGGTGACGTTAGCATCGATTTAGTGGCTCATGTGGTCTGATATGATGGTCGGACTAGCCATCGGTCCAGTTTCTGGTCAAATCGGTCTGGGTTTAATAACATCGAGTACAATACCACCATATTAAAAAACAAATTACACAATCGTCAATGAAGGGTTGATTCAATTCGTAAAGCTACGGCTCATATTCTACAATGATGTGAGTTCGAATCTCGCTGTCGATGTGAGAACTTCGTAAGTGGGTAATCTGTAAGTACTTCTGTAAATGTTCTTTGAGTCATGAGGTTTGCTCTGATTCTGGTGAGCCCTTGGGACCCAGCTTACCTAAACTGTTATTTATCAAAAAAATCATTACATAATCTAAAGCATTTAGGTTAAGTATATTAAATTAATTATATCATTTTATTATTATAAATATTAATAATTAACTAAAATAATAATCATAATTAATAATATATATTCAAATCATTACACTTGTGAATCTCATCATGCCTTCTTCCCTATTCATCTTTCTTAACTTTCCAATACGCTCGGTCCCTTTTCTTATTTCTCTATCCCTCTCCTCCTATGTAAGCCATGTATGAGACTCCCCCTCGGCCGAAAAGTAATAATGAGGGTTCAATATTGAAGGAGGGAGTGTGAGGAGAATAATAAAGGGATCAACTACGAGAAGGTGGAGTAGTCGCGAGGCTAGCAACACAATGGAGCGTGAACGATGGGGATAATTCTATAATCCTCCGATTAATACGTTGAGGATTTGTCATCCACAAAATTCAATTATTGATTAATTGATTAAAAATTTAAAAATAAAAATTAAAAATTAAAGGTTGATAATAATTTGAAGTTTTGGTCTTTCACAAAACTTTGAAGGACTTTAGACTTTGCCAGTCGAAGGAAGGGAGCCTTATTAGCGGCAAAGTTTGCAAAAAAGAAAAAGAAAAACGTTACCATCAATAAAGATTGTGTTAAATAGTGAAGTGATAAAAATATATGACCCTTTATAAAATCCTGCTCGATCAGCCGATCCAGTGATTAGTCCCATAATGTCAACCCAAAAAAAAGAGATTAGTCTCATAATGTATTCTAAGGACCTAAATCATGGGAATACTCTAATGAACCCACTCGACCCAAATGGCTAATTAGGATGAGTTTAGAAAAAAAAACCTTAAAAAAATACAATTAGTTAAGGTGTATACATGTACTTTAACTTAATAGTGTACATATTGTAGCTTCTTCCATAGTTCCATCTTAAAAAGGTAAATTGTAGTTAAACTTATCCTTTTAATTGCAAAACAAGAGGGACATAATGATATCGGAATCTTAATTAATGATGTATGCACCTTGACTTAATGATGTCTAAATATTTATTTTTTTACCAAAATGATGTCAAAATCTTGAATATACAAATAATATTACTAAAATTTGTAGACGACTTGTAGTGCAAGCTATCAATGAGAATAGCATTTTAAGCATTCATTGTGTGTTGTTTGATCGTATGACCGAATATTCCATTTGAAATATTTTGAGTTGAGTAAATCTGGTTAAATTCACTTAAGCACAACTAAAATTAACTTTATGAATGGTAGAACTGTTGAAATGGGTCATGGACTTTGAGACAGTACGACCAAACTTGGTTTACTAGTGAGTTGGGTTAAAAAAAAATACTCACTTTACTTTGGGTCAAAATAATCCGACTCACTTAATAGACTGATTAAACAAACTGGAGCGAGTTGGGTCTATCGGATTAACTCCACATTTTACTTGTATTTCTTTAATATTGTTGTTATAAAGCTATGCTGGGATTGGGAGTGAGTGGTGTATTCAGATTTGGAATTGGACATTTGATTTGCTAAATGGTGAGATATTGTGATTGTTTTGTTTTCAATTTTTCATTTGGTTTATTTTATTTTGTTGTTACTTATCAATCTGCTATTGCACTTGGTAAATGATCCATTTGAATCTTGTGTAACTAGTTTTTTATTTATTTATATTTTTATGGTTTTTTCATATAATTTTAAAATTTTCTGTGAAATTTATTTTTTTCAATTTTAATTTACCCAACTTATATAATCTACTAACTCAATATGAGTTCAGTTCTTAATTCACCAACAAGTGAATCAGGTTGGGTTCACTCACCTTTTTGTCAATCGGAGATGGATCAATCTTGTTGTCCATTCTATGATTTCAATTGCATGGATGACTCCTTTTTTGTCTTTTGTCTTATTTTAAAGAAATTATAAAAATTCATTAATTAGGGATAGAAAAAAAATCACTAATTGTACCATTATGAGTTTTTTTCCAGAGTTTACCAACAGAAAAAAAAAGGTTTGATTTTGGGAGAGTCTTTTCTTTCCTCTTTGTCCAAATAATTTCATATTTTTAGATGTGATTAATTTGAGGGAGAAATTAATTAAAAACTTTATACTACTTTAGAATTAGAGTTAACAATTAATAATTACGGGTAATCTTTACAACACTTCCTCCTTTTCTGGTAATGCAAAAAACAAAAAAAGTTATTAACAGTGATTATTTGCACAGTGATTATTTGCTATAGTAATTGGGGAAAAGGATTTACCATAATAAACTATTAAACTATACGTCATTTGGTTTAAAAGGAAAAAACCCACTATCATGCATGTGGCATTTTGCTTATTGATTAATAAATTAGGGTGCGTTTGGATAAACAACTTAATTAAGAGCTTATCACATAAGACCTTATCGTATGAGAGCTTATGCCATAAGCGCTTAAAGAAAGAAAAAGAAACAAAGGGGCTTGAGAGGATTTAAATAGTGAAAAACACGGAGAGGGTGTTTTTACATGCGTAAGCTCTTATGATAATTCCATGTTTTCTCCTAAGGTGACTTATGAAAATAAGTCAAAAACTCCTTATGGGATGGCATAACTTATTTTTATAAGTTCTGTCAAACACACTACATAAGAGCTTATGTCATCAGATAAGTCAAAAGGAGCTTAAATAAGCTCTTCCAAACGCCTCCTTAATTATAGATAAGGGTTTTGGCTTATTAGTTGTATTTGATGGTTTGACTGCGTACAGTGTGCTAATTAGCAAACAAACTTGTGTTGTGGAGATGTAGGAAAGACCTTCAAAAAAAAAAAGGTAAAACTTTCGGCTAAATCCTAGTTACATCCATTATAATAATTACAATTCATAAAAGAGTTAATATATTTGGACACATAATTTAGACACCTTATATGGATATCGTAGAACTTATGAATATCTTCAGAATGATAAAATACATAATAAAATAAAATTAAAAAATAAATAAATAAATAAAAATTATTTTATACAATATTAGATATTATATTTATGTCCAAAAATATCATTACTTATCACAAAAGATGCTCAATTTGTACTACACAATAAACAAGGGACGTGGCCAAAAGGTTGGTCTCTCTCCAATTGCCATTCTGGCTGCCAGCAAAGTGATCGCAGTGGGTTTCTGCTTCATCCATGGCCCATCAGATACTGCTTCTACAACTGTACATTACCACCCACATGCACTAAAGTGAAAGAGATTGAGAATGGGAAGCAAAGAAACACATCATTGGTCGTACGGACAAGTAAATCTTTCACCCATTATAAAATCAAGGTTTAATTATTGAATGGTCCCAAACTATTTAAGAATTTTCAATTAGGTTTTTGAACTAATTTTTTTTTAATTAGATTCCTGAATTTATATAAAATTTTCAATTAGGTCCATAAACTAAAAAGTTTCTAATTGAGTCCTTAAACTTAGATAAAATTTTCAATTAGGTCCCTAATTCAAAAGGTGACTATATAAAATAAAAAGTAATAAAATGATAAATGATTAAATTTAGAAAAAAAATATTGTTTGGCATAATAATAAAATGACAAAAGATGAATATGAGAGAAAAAGCTCATTATTTAAAATAATAATAATAATAATAATAAATTGAAAAATAAAATTTAGTGAGAAAAATTATTGCTTAGCATAATAATTAAATAAAAATAAATAAATTTGAGAGACAAAATTTAGTTCTTGAAATGATAATAACAAAATAGTGAAATATGAAATTGTTCCAGAAAATCCACGTTTTATAACAAAATATTAAGATATTAAAATGATAAACCTCAATTAAAAAATATAAACAAAATAAAATAAACCTCAATTAAAAACAAAGTTATTGTTTGAAATAATAAATAAAATAAGGAATCTAGTTAAGTAAATATTACATCTTAGTTTCATTGCCAAATTTATTTTGATTTATTTTATTATTTATTATGTTATTTTATATTTTATTTGAGGTTTTTCTTAAATTATTTTAATATTTCGTAAATAATATTTTTGCTTTCTATGTCTATTGTTATTATTTTAATGTTATTTCAAATTTTGAATATTGACTCAGTTTAATAACTTAATATTTTATTATAAAACATGAATTTTCTTGCACAATTTCATATTTCATTATTTTGTTATTATGCAAAACAATAGTTTTTCTCACTATTTTTTATTTTTATTTATAGTGATTTTTCTCTTATATTCATCTTTTGTCATTTTATTATTATGTCAAATAATTTTAATTTTTTAAATTTCATCAATTATCAATTTTTTTATATTCACCTTTTTACTTTAGGGACCTAATTGAAAATTTTATATAAGTTTATGGACCCAATTAGAATTTTTTTATTTCAGGGACCCAATTGAAAATTTATATAAGTTCAAGGACCTAATTAGGAATTTTTTTTGTTTAGGGACCTAATTGAAAATTCCCAAATAATTCAGGGGCCAACTCAATAATTAAAACCTAAAATCAAAATCAAAATATCATGAGGTTTTAAAACCCCAAACAACAATATAAAGTTCGGATTTAATTGAAGTTTAATTAAAAAACTGATAGATTATTTAGAAAGGAATAACATTGGTCTCATTTTATCCTTGTAAAATAAACTATCAAACAAAAAATATTAAATTATACGGATAATTAAGTAGATACCTTATTTGGTAATTTACTGTATAGAAGTTGAAAGTTCGAGGTTTATTTAAAAATGTGATAGATTATTTTGAAACCAACAATATTTCTCCTTAGTAGGTATGTTGCAAGATTTGAACGAGGATCACTATGTACGTTAGTTGTTAAGACATCGTTGTTGGGATAATCATAAGAATAATCAAAACGACTATCATATGTGTCGTTCGTCTTCCGCAATCATGTTATGTAATATGAACATAATTTCTTCCTGCTTCTTGATGTTAGGCAAAGAAATTTTTTTATCTCCCCCTAGCATTGAAATGTTCTTGACAAACGTAACCTATTCTCTCTCTCTTTTTTTATATAAGCAAAGTGTATTAATAAAAAGGTACAAGGGTTACCCTAACCCCTAACCCTTATACAGAACAACAGAATATACCAAAATGCAACCAGAGAGCTAACTTTAGAAAACAAACAGAAACCATAAGAAAAAAATCCCCACAACCGGGCAAGACAGCAATAACAAACAATAGCCTAAAATAGTAGAAACAGAGAAGCTGCCAAAAAGAACAGCCCTGAAACAAAGCACCATTACGTAGAAGCCAAAGGGACCATGTAACGGCATGCCAAATAATGAAACAAAATTTCCTAGCCTTCTTTCCTTTTAACAGAGTACCGAACTGCATGTAATGGTCGTGGCCAGAATTAGGGAAAGTTGATGAAAGCTGCATGTAACGTAACCTATTCTTGATAAATACCATATGCTAGATAGTACCTCATGTCATGTTGAGTTATATTCACCATATATTGCACCCAGGGGGCTTGTCCCTCCAAAACGTCATTAACTACATCAGATTGGTTTAGCACGTGGATGTTGTTGTTTGAACAAGTAACCCAAAAAAATACATGTCAAATCCATAAGTCTTGTAAGGCCACCGATTCAAATATGACGGTGGGTTTATGATGATCACCATGACAAGGTTGATACATACTGTACTGGTCGAAGAGTAAAACCCGGCAACCGAGTTTGGATACCCGATCCAACCAAGGCGGGAAGGATAAAATATCGATATTATCTTTATTAATCATGATATTATCTCAAACAACCTTATCCGGTTAGAAGAGATAATATCCCTTAAATTAAGGGATGAGATATTGATATTATCCTTAAATAATCATAATATTATCTCAAATAACCTTAACCGGTTAAGAGATCAATTTAAGATATTATCTTAATCAATCCTGATATTATCTCACATAACCTTATCCGGTTAAAAGAGATAATATCCCTTAAATAAAGGAAATCACATCTCAAAGAAGATTTAAGAGATAAAAGGAGATAAATCCAGATCTCTTAAAGATATGGGGATCCTATTATAAAAGGAGGAGAACCCAAGAGAGAAAGACACTTTTTCACGAACCCCGGTGACTCTCCCTTAAGCGTATTAGAGAAACTAGCTCGACCAAGATACTATTGAAGAGTCTTTGCTCGCTGGTATTCATGAGATACAAGATTAAGGGATTGAGATCACCATATGGTCAAGGGTTGAACCTAGAACTACGTCTGGCTTTGATTCCCATTGGGATACGTAGGACCGGAATACAATATTCTGTCAAGCCATAATCTAAAACAACCCCCATTGTTCACTCTTGGTTTGACGTTCTACGGCGAGATTCCGACAAGTCGGATCTCGGCAGGAACATTTGACGCCCACCATGGGGCCTAGGTAAACTTTCCCCGGTCGCATATTTATCGACATCTGGGAATGATTGATCAATGATCAGTACGAAAAATTTCGTGGCAATGAAGCCTCTTAAAATTCGGCATTTTCAATTTGAATAGAGGCAACTCATCTCTCCTGGCCTTACGAAGTCGACCTCTAACATATTGGGCAGAAGTGAGTCCACTCGGCTCAAACCGAGTTTGGAAACTTAGTCAATATACAATAAAAGAAAGTCTCATTCTAAAGTAATGGCGACGAGGAAGGAATATATATGGCGCAAGAGGTGGTGAAAATATGGAAATGGTTTGCAAGGACACCATGGATGCCTTGATGCTCTCCACCTAGTCACGGGCTAAGAGATAAAGAGCTCGGCCACCATAGCTCGGCCTCGGAGAGCTGAAAACTTAGAGAGCTCGGTCACCACAGCTCGGCCTCGGAGAGCTGAAGACTTAGAGAGCTCGGCCACCACAGCTCGGCCTCAGAGGGAAGAAGGTTTCTCAGAGAGCTCGGCCACCACATCTCGGCCTCGGAGCTCGACCACCACAGCTCGACCTCGGAGAGCTGAAGACTTAGAGAGCTCGGCCACCACAGCTCGGCCTCGGAGAGTCAAGACTTAGAGAGCTCAGCCACCACGGCTCGACCTCAAGAGTCAAGAAGATGTCTCGGAGAGCTGAAGAAGATGTCTTAGAGAGCTCGGCCACCACAGCTCGGCCTCAGAGGGAAGAAGGTTTCTCAGAGAGCTCGGCCACCACAGCTCGGCCTCGGAGAGATGAAGAAGATGTCTTAGAGAGCTCGGCCACCACAACTCGGCCTCGAAGGGAAGAAGGTTTCTCAGAGAGCTCGGCCACCACAGCTCGGCCTCAGAGGGAAGAAGGTTTCTCGGAGAGATCGACCACCACAGCTCGGCCTCGGAGAGCTGAAGAAGATGTCTTAGAGAGCTCGGCCACCACAGCTCGACCTTGGAGCTCGGCCAGCACAGCTCGGCCTTGGAGCTCGGCCAGCACAGCTCGGCCTCGGAGATATTGAGGGAATGCCTAAATCAGAGGCCGCGAAATGCTCAGGTGATATTGTTCTTTAAATCTAGGTTAAATCTAATATGATTTGATATGTTTTGCTCCACACCTTTAATGTTCTTTTATGTAGCATCATATCATATTATTTACATATTTGAGCAAAGTGATGTTCGAATGATACCACTTCCAGAGTCACAAAATTTGCGACTACAAAGTGCTCGACCAAATGCCCACTGCTGCCATTGGCAGAGAGTGTAGGCTACATCATTCTCCGTGTGAACCGCCCAACGCCATACTTGATGATCCACCTTCTCCAGTAAATAAAATGTTGTTAGCATTGAAGACACACTCTGTTGTAATGATGCCTTCCTCTGGAGTTGGTTCTATGATTCGTATTTTGGACGTCACACGCCTCGAGTTTCCACAACACTGACCTCTGTCTCGTTTCTGTTTAGACGCCCTCAAACTCTGATATAAGGTTGAGCTCCGGCTCCCTTGAAAATAACAGGTCAAAGCTCCGTGCTTTCCTTTCCACAAGGTCGAGCTTCGACTTCCTTAAAAACTCATAGTTCAGCTCCGGCTCCCGAAAGGTCGAGCCAAAACTCCCTCTCGAAATTCGAATAAGAGGAAGAGCGAGTCGGAGCTCCTCAAATTAAAACCATAGAGGCCGAGTTAGACTCCCTCTATAAAAGTCATAGAGATCGAGCTCAAGCTCCATTTAAATGGAAGAGTGTGGGGGAGAACATCTCCCTTGGAAAATAAACTTCCATCAGCTCGAGCACTCAAACACCATACTAACTCACAAAAAACAAAAAGCCTAAAAAGGCGACCAAGCTAAAATCGACCAAGCTGTTGTCGAAACGCCGAACCTAAAAAGGCAATAGCCTAAAAAGGTGACCGAGCTAAAATCGACCGAGCTGTTGTCAAAACACCGAACCTAAAGAGGCAAGAGCCTAAAAAGGTCACCGAGCTAAAGTCGACCGAGTTGTTGTCGAAACACCGAACCTAAAGAGGCAATAGCCTAAAAAGGTGACCGAGCTAAAATCGACCGAGCTGTTGTCGAAACGCCGAACCTAAAGAGGCAAGAGCCTAAAAAGGTGACCGAGCTAAAGTCGACCGAGCTGTTGTCGAAACACCGAACCTAAAGAGGCAAAAGCCTAAAAAGGTGACCGAGCTAAAATCGACCGAACTGCGGTCGAAACCCCGAACCTAAAAAGGCAAAAGCCTAAAGAGGTTGACTGAGCAGAAAATCGACCCAGCTCAAAGTCGAAATGCCGGCCCTAAAAGGGCGAAACTAATACCTAAAAAGGTGACCGTGCTAAAATCGACCGAGCTGTTGTCGAAACGCCGAACCTAAAGAGGCAAGAGCCTAAAAAGGTGACCGAGCTAAAATCGACCGAGCTATTGTCGAAACGCCGAACCTAAAGAGGTAATAGCCTAAAAAGGCGACCGAGCTAAAATCGACCGAGCTGTTGTCGAAACGTCGAACCTAAAGAGGCAAGAGCCTAAAAAGGTGACCGAGCTAAAGTCGACCGAGCTGTTGTCGAAATGCCGAACCTAAAGAGGCAATAGCCTAAAAAGGTGACCGAGCTAAAATCGACCGAGCTGTTATCGAAACGCCGAACCTAAAGAGGCAATAGCCTAAAGAGGTGACCGAGATAAAGTCGACCGAGTTGTTGTCGAAACACCGAACCTAAAGAGGCAAAAGCCTAAAAAATAGACTGAGCTAAAGTCGAAATGCCGGATCGAAGTGGCCGACCAAGCTAAAATCGAAAGGTTGAACCTAAGAAGGTAAGCAAGAAAAACATGAAATAGTTAACTATGATAGGGCCGAGCTCAAAAAGCTCACAAGGCCAAATTAAAACGCCAAACACAAAAGGCGAGTAAGAACTTAGGAAAGTTAACCGAGTAAATACTGGGTTAAATACAATAAGTATGAAGTCTTTATCATTCATAAAGCAAAAGTACATAGGTCATAGCCAAGAGTACAAAATATCTTAAAAATTTGCTGAGTTACTCATGGACATTCCCATAAGCAAAGACCCCATCAAGGTTGGAACCAATAGTGTCTTCAGCTTGCGAAAGAGCAACCGAGGATGGCTCGAGCACGACCACTTCAGTTCCTCTGTTCTCCTCCTCTCCCACAACCTGCTCTTCATTATTCTCCTCTTCCTCATCATCGAGCTCGGACAAAGGAACCATTATGCCATCTTTATTAAAATCCTTGTCCACACTGATTCTCGAAAGATCAGAATCAGGAAGAAAGTGCTGGATTTGTTTTATAGCACGCGAGAACCCAGAAACGCGTTCCCTTATAATCTGGGCTTTAGCTTCCTTCAACTCGAACTGAAGCTTGCAATTAGCCTTTTTCTTAGTAGCAAGAAACTGCTGAAGATTGTCAAAGGAAAGCTTTAAAGCCTTGGCAGCCCTCTGAAAGTCAATCCTTTCATTTTAGAGAGCTCGGATTGAGGAGAGGAGTTGGTCTTCTTAAGCTCAACATTTCGAGTTTTCAATTGCCCAATTAGCCGAGCTTGCTCTTCACACTTTGCCATGACTTTTTCAAGCTCATTCCCAGTGCGCAAAGTTCGGGCAGCTTCCGCCTTCATACTTTTCATTATTAGAAAGCTCGTGGCTCGAAACACGGGTAATGGAGGAGACTCAGAGCATAAGCGGCCGCGGCTTTCATGCTCGCGTCAGGGCCCTATTCTAGTAAAAGCCGAGCATATGCTGGCTTAATAATTTGAGAATCCACTCAAGGGCCCGAGCTAAAATTGTCTAGCCAAGAACAAAGGGCAGAAGCCCAAAAAGCCAAGGCGAAGCATTACTCCCTCGCACCAAAAAGCCGAGGTCAAGCTATGCTCCCTCGCACTACGCACTGAAAAAAGTCGAGGTCGAGCAATGCTTCCTCCCTTGCACTAAAATCCTAGACCGAGGAAAACACCTTCGCACCAAGGTAATGTCCACAGCAGATCATGCATATTAGAGACCCAAGATTTGAAGGAAATCCTGGTAGTGTTCGACCCAATAAGGTGGAATCCCAAGGAAGACTTGGCTTTGGACGAAAATCCGAGCAGTGCTCGACCAAGCAAGTCGACAACCCAAGAAAGACTTGGTTCTACAAAAAAAAAGTTTCAGAGCAATGCTCCCGAATCATAATCCAAAGTCCTCGGCACCAAAAAGCGTGTTAAGATATGCGGGTTGACATTTAAGCTCTTTCGCTTATTTCAAGCTCGGAGCTTGGGGGGGCTTATGGGGATAAAAGAAGGACATTCTCGGAAATCACAGAGAAAGGATATCTCTTAGCCTACAGCTCGATTGTTATTATGAAGAACTTGTATGAAAACTATTTTCTCATACAAATTGGAAAAGATATTAGGAAAGTTTATTCTGAGATACACCTTCAAGATCGGTAAAAATAATGACATTCAAGGTCAAGTGTCAAGTTAGTGGGTATTTCAAAATCCACCAGATGAAAGGGTTAAGAGCTACTCGAAGAAAATGTTAAGAGCTCTCAAAAGCTTCAAAGACCGAGCTACATTCGGAAAAAGGTGAGTCAAGTTCAAACTGTCAAGATAAGCATCTTGAAAGCATCAAAAATTTCAACTCAAATACAAGCCTGAGGTAAATTCCTAATGACTAAGTTTGAGCTTGACTTTCCAAAAGATCGGTTCAAGCCTGAATCATTGATAAGTTGAATCTCAACTACCGGCTTCTAAACTTGTCTTAACAAAGGTAAGATTGAAGTATCTTCTGTTCAGAACATGTTACAGCCCGAGATGTGAAACTTGGTCACCGAGCTTGATTAGTCGAAGTAAGAGGATCTATGCAAATACTGTACTTTATCGACACTAAGGACAAGCTCGGGAGCTTTCATAAAGCTTTTGCGCTCTTCTGAGCTCAAGCTTGGGGAGCTTATATACTGGTCGAGATGTTAAACTCGGCCACCGAGCCTACCAAACTAAAATATTGGACGAGAAATAAATCTAGATCACCAGACCCAAACAATCAAATGGAAATGATTACTAGACTCGCCCACCTAGCCCGTTGAACTTAAGAATTGACCGAAATGTAAAGCTCGACAACTTGAAACGTGAAGCTCGGTCGCCCGAGGTGTTCACCGAAGTAAAAGATGTATATAGATCGAAGTGTGAAGCTCGGTCACTTACCTTGCCAACTTGAAAGGCTAAAGAGACCAAGTTTCTAACCTCGTAAGGCCGAGGTATCAAGCTCGGCCACCAGGAAATCAAGAGAAAGAATTGTTAGGCCCATTTTCCAAAGCCGCTAAACTCGAATGTTAGCCGATGTATGAAGATTGGCCATCGAACTGTGGCAAAAAAGGGGAGAAGTCTTACTAAATAAATCTTGAACTCGGATAATTTTAAAGCCAAGCTCGACTCCTGTCATGAAAAGTTCTACGCTCCGTTGAGCTTGAAGCTTGGGGGGCTTGTGTACTGGCCGAGGAGTAAAACCCGACCACCGAGCTTGGATACCCGATCCAACCAAGACGGAAAGGATAAAATATCGATATTATCTTTATTAATCATGATATTATCTCAAACAACCTTATCCGGTTAGAAGAGATAATATCCCTTAAATTAAGGGATAAGATATTGATATTATCCTTAAATAATCATAATATTATCTCAAATAACTTTATCCGGTTAAGGGATCAATTTAAGATATTATCTTAATCAATCATGATATTCTCACATAACCTTATTCGGTTAAAAGTGATAATATCCCTTAAATTAAGGAAATCACATCTCAAAGAAGATTTAAGAGATAAAAGGAGATAAATCCAGATCTTTTAAAGATATGGGGATCCTAAAAGATCTGGGGATCCTATTATAAAAGGAGGAGAACCCAAGAGAGGAAGACACTTTTTCACGAACCCCGGTGACTCTCCCTTAAGCGTGTTGGAGAAACTAGCTCGACCAAGAGACTATTGAAGAGTCCTTGCTCGCTGGTATTCATGAGATACAAGATTAAGGGATTGAGATCACCGTATGGCCAATGGTTGAACCTAGAACTACGTCTGACTTTGATTCCCATTGGGATACGTAGGACCGGAATACAATATATATTCTGTCAAGCCATAATCTAAAACAACCCACATTGTTCACTCTTGGTTTGACGTTCTAGGGCGAGATTCCGGCAAGTCGGATCTCGGCAGGAACACATACAAAATTGCCTTTATTATTTTATAAAAGGAAATGTTAAAGTTTCCAAAGGACATTAGTTGAGAAATTGAAATGACAAGTTTTGTAGGAAAATGATGTATTTAATATATGGAGAAGTGTGATTATTTGTTTTCAAATAAAATCTTACTATTCTTACAAATACCTTAAATAATGGTTATTTTAATGAGTTAAATTTTGGACAGGACCATTAAGCTGGGTCCCATACTATTTAATTTCTTGTAAGGAACCAAGTACTTAATTAATGAGCGAGTTAATGCAGCCAATTTGCAAAATGGATGCATCGAGCCTTACTGGAAGAACCACTAGTGCAATAAGTGCTTTTTACGTCAGTTAAAATTGATTTTTTACGTCAGAATACTGACTGACGTAAATACAGCTGACGTTAAAAGTTTAACTTTTAACGCCGGTTGAGAACGACGTTAAATATAACACTATTAACGCTCGGTTCTTTAACACAATCGACGTTAATTTTGTCAAAATTAACGCCGCTTCTTTAACATAACCGACGTAAATTTTGTTAAAACTAACGTCATTTGTTATAAAGAACTCGACGTTAAAGGTCTTAATTTTAACGCCGTTGTAGTAAACAACCGACGTCAATAGTGTACTGTATATTTTTATAAAATACTTTTAACGTCAGTTGTATGATACAACTGACGTTAATAGTATTTTTTTTTTTTAAATTCAGTTTTAAAATATCACTCCCCTAAGCCATCCCTGCATTCAGTAAATATCCCATTAACACAGAATATCACACACATTACAGAATTTCAAAGGAAAAATGGAACAATGATCCATATAATGTATGCCTGTTCAAAACAATATATATTAATTTATTAACATAGGTTATAAATGTATACTAAGTTTAAACTACCTATATCAATATCCCTTCGTGATGATCATCGCGAGTGGCATGTACATCGTCCACCTGTGTCTCCTCGATTATAGTAGGCATGTTTGTTGAAAAAGAAGGAGTCTCGGGAATATCAAGATTTGAATCTTCATTTTCATCACTACCATTATACATGCATTTTCCTTGGAGAACCACGAACAACCTTTTGTTAGAAGGATCAGTGATGTAAAACACTTGTTTTGCTTGTGAAGCCATTATGAAAGGCTCATTTATATGACCTAACTTGTTGAGGTCTACCAATGTGAACCCCAATTCGTCGGTTTGTACACCACCGTTACTATCAACCCACTTACATTTAAATACCGGCACCGTAAGCTTAGTGTAATCGAGCACCCAAATATCTTCAATATATCCAAAGTAAGGTGTCGGTCTTTAACGGGTTTTTTGTGTCCTTTGCACTAGAGAAGTGCATTGCTTCGGCCACGATCATAACCCCACTATTTTTCATGGTACTCTTGTTATCTTGTTCCTTTGTATAAAAGGAAAAGTTATTTATGTCGTATCCGCTCCAACATATGACGTTGAAGTTAGGCCCACGTGCTAGCCATTTTACGTCATCAGAAGCGATACTACCATCCTTAAGCATCTCTTCCTTGAACCATGGTAAGAAAGTCTTGTTATGCTTGTTCAACAACCACCTTTCGCTCATTCGAGGGTTTTCTTGATTGACTTTTCTTTTATGTTCAAATAAGAAAGGCTGAACACATTCGATGTTGTTCAATACATACAAATGTGCTTGAAGCACTTCCTCCCGATCCTTCCTATTAATTCTTAAGCCATGTGTAACCTTACCTTGACATCTGATCTCATCATGCCGAGGCTTAGGAACCCCTATAGGATCCGTGTTATGAAGGTAGTCCGAACAAAACTCAATAGCTTCTTCTCGCAACATACCTTTGAACAATAGATGCTTCCTGACGATGAGGATTCTTCACGTACCCTTTCAAGATCTTCATGTAGCACTCAACTGGGTACATCCATCTCATAAAAACCGGCCCACATAATCTAATCTCCCTCACCAAATGAACAATTAAGTGAACCATTATGTCGAAAAAGGAAGGAGGAAAATACATCTCCAATTGGCACAAGATTGTAGCAGCCTCAACTTCCAAGTCATCCAACATACGGGGGTCAACGACTTTGCTACATATAGAATTGAAGAATGAGCACAACCGAGTAATGGCATGTCTCACATTTTTTGTAGCAATACCACGAATAGCAACGGGCGAAGTTGTTGCATCAAGATGTGACAATCATGAGACTTCAAGCCAACCAATTTAAGATCACTAGAGACAAGCCTCTTCATATTTGAAGAGTAACCATGTGGAACTTTGATGCCCTGAAGACACCCGCAGAAACTTTGTCTCTCTTTTTTTGACAAAGTATGACATGCTGGCGGCAAATAAGTCCGCTTACCATCCTCAACAACTGGAGCTAATCGCTCTCGTATACCTATAGCAACGAGGTCGAGACGAGCATTCACACCATCCTTTGTCTTGCCCTGAATGTTGAGAAGCGTCCCGATCACACTATCACACACATTTTTCTCCACATGCATCACATCAATGCAGTGTCTGACATCAAGCTTGCGCCAATATGGAAGATCAAAGAATATCGACCTCTTCTTCCATATGTTTTTCTCAACAGCTTTACCTTTCTTTTTGGACTTGTCGAATATAACATCGATGTCCTTTACCCTCCGATAAACCTGCTCTCCAATTAAGGCACGCCGCTTCTTCCGTCTCTTGGCATCCATTAAAAGCTTTTTTCATCTTACGATATGGGTGATCACGTCTAAGAAATCTCCGATGCCCAAGGTAAACCGTCTTCTTTCCATGATGCAACCGAGTGTAGCATATGCCTTCTTCACATATAGGGCATGCTTTATGCCCTTGACATTGTACCCTGACAAGTTATCGTATCTTGGAAAGTCGTTGATGGTGCAAAATAACATGGCACGAAGCTTGAAAGTCTCATGAGAATACCCATCAACTACATCAACACCTTCCACCCACAACGTTTTCAAGTCTTCAATCAAGGGACCTAGATAAACATCTAAGTCATTTCCCGGTTGCTTTGGGCCCGAAATCATCATAGACAACATCATGTATTTGCGTTTCATGCACAACCAAGGGGGCATGTAGTAAATCACCAACAGAACAGGCCATGAACTATGAATACTACTCATGTTACCATAAGGATTCATTCCATCCGTAGCAAGTCCAGGCCTTAGGTTTCTTGGCTCATCGGCGAAATCCGGAAACATAGTATCGATATTATTCCATTGAATAGAATCAGCAGGATGACGAACATTTCCATCACGTTTCCTCTCATCATTATGCCATCTAAGATTCTTCGCATCTTTCCCATTGGCAAACAATCGCTTGAACCTTGGAATTATTGGAAGATACCACAACACCTTCGCAGGAGGACCCTTTTTTCTCACATCATCAACATCATCATCATCATCACCACCCTTCACTTTGTATCGTGATAACCCATATTTGGGGCAATCGTGTTTGTCTTCATGAACACCGGTGTACAATATGCAATCATTGGGGATGCGTGTATCTTCTTATACTCCATACCCATAGGACACAATACCTTCTTGGCCTCATAGTTACGGTCAGGCAATATGTTGTCCTCCGGAAGCAAGTCTTTCAACACTTCAAGCAATTCCGTGAAGCTTTTATCACTCCAACCATTTCTCGCCTTCACACAAACCAATTTTAGCACCGCCGACAACCGTGTATGAGTAGTACACCCTGGATATAAAGGCTTATCCGCATCACCGCACAACCTATCATACACATGCGCTCGATGAAAAGATTCTTGTCCAATATCACGGATCATGTCCTCTACTCGATCATCCTCCATATCTACGTCAACGTCCTCACTTTGGGAGACACTCGCAGTATTACTACTCAACAACATATCACCATGCCATATCCATCTTGTATAACTCAAGAAAATCCCTTCACAAATCAAATGAGTACGTATATCCTTCACCGTACATTTCCTCGTATTCAAACACTTGACACAAGGACAACAGAACATTCCATTACTATTAGGAACATTCCTTTGAGCAAATTCTATAAATTCTCCCACCCCCTTCAAATACTCAGCACTAGTACGCTTACAAACCATCCAACTACGATCCATAACTAGATAGGTCATGTAGATATACAAAACATATATATATATATCCAATATAAGGACAATACGAGAGATTGAAAACTATAGTTTTTAAAGATTAATTGCCATGAACTGGTCACGGCCTGGCAGTGATGTCCATCACGGCCGTAACTTGCCAATCGAATGCAGCCATGCCATCACAGTGCAATTGATCACGTAGGTGATGACGATCAACCAAGAGCAACATGCACTCAAAACCAAAAACAGACGTACATTCCAAACAAATCAAACTCACGGTTTCAAGTTTCAACTACCGAGACTACAGTTTCAACATACACTCAAAACCAAAAATACAAAAATGTGCCCTAAATACTCACCAGAAATAGGTGCTCGCGTGGTGGTGGGGAGGGGAGCTCGAGTGGTGGCCAACGTTCAATGTGGTCACTGAGAGCAGAGGGACAAGGAGAGTTAGTGCGCGGGAAGGAGAAAGAGAGATGTACGTCAAGTTATTGCAAAGAATGAATGGAAAGACAGAGTTAGGGTTAATAGTGTACCTCACGGTGGTGGCGAAGAAGCCCTCGCGGTGGTTGCGGTGGAGATGAGCTCGCGATTAGGGTTCTGTGCTGGGTGAGAGTGAGAGTGAGGGTTGAGAGTGATTTAGGGTTGAGCGTGATGAAAAGAGAAAAGAGACGTACGTCATGCAGTGAAGTGCGAAAGCGCGCGGGTGTTAACATAAAACAACATTTAACGCCGGTTGTATTAAACAATCGACGTTAAAATTAATTTTTAACGCCGCTTTTATTAACAACTGACGTTAAATATTAATATTTTTTTAAAAAACACTTTTAACGTCAGTTGTATTCAACAACTGACGTTAAAAGTGTTGTCTGTATAAAGTAACATTCTTCTCGTAATGATCTGTATCTCGCCTCTTCTTTTCTCTCTATATTTCTATTCCTTCACAAAATGGCTCGAGACCTATGTTAATTGAGTGACAACAGGGCATTTCAGATAGCTAGGGATATAGGATTATTTACGTCGACTATTTATTTAATCAAGTAAAAATCACACTTTTAACGTCAATTGTATAAACAATGAGGCGTTAAAAATAAATATTTTTTATTTTAAAAACACTTTTAACTTCGCTTTTATTCAACAATCGACGTTAACGCACTGTGTGACAACAGGGCATTTCGAGATAGGGGATATAGGATTATTTACGCCACCGTTTATTTAATCAAGTAAAAATCACACTTTTAACGTCGGTTGTATAAACAACTGACGTTAAAAATAAATATTTTTTATTTTAAAAACGCTTTTTACGTCAGTTTTATTCAACAATTGACGTTAAAAGTGTATCTTCTTATTCCTTCTGGCGTTTTCTTTTCTGCACGTTTATAATATATGACTGCCAGGCCAACTCCCAATGCGCCTTGGAACCTAATGCTCTTAATGATCAATTTAATTTTTAGCAACTTACGACGCCTAGTAACTTCATCCCCTACTCCTATAAATAGCTTCCTTCCTTCCTTTAATTTTTCTGCTTCACAATATGGCCCTGCCATGGAGATTAACTTCATCACTATTTCTTCCTATACCTAGACTTAAAGGTCTCTGTCTTAATGGTCAAAACAACTTCTGAGGTTGTGTGAATCACGTAACATGGATGGTAAGGTTGGGTGAATCACGTAATGTGATTTGCACACACCATCATCCTTCTGGAGAATCAGCAGCTACAGTTCCAAAACTTCGGCTTTGGAACCAAGTGGCTGTTCCAAGAATATTGCTGAAACAGATCGAGTGCACCATTCACTCTGCCACGGCTCCAAAGTGACTGTGGATTCAGATGGAGCATCGACTTCAAATGAGGGAGGGGATGCATTCAATGTTGGAGATTCTGAGCACAGGACTGAGAAGAAAATAATGTTGAAGTAGAAACTTGTTTATTTCATAAAACTCTCTGATGGGATGTACGTAGCTTTAATGTTTAGGATTTTAAACCCTTTCAATGTAACTTTTAATAGGATTTTAAACCCTTTCAATGTAATTTTTTATAGGATTTGAAACCCTTTCAATCTTCTGTATCAGTCTGTATTACACTTCATGAATGAGATCCGGTTTGGGTTATTGATTCAACTTATACTTCGCACATATATTTTAGTTTTCAAAACAGAAACACAAAACATCAAAGCAATTCATGTGAAACTGAAACTTTGAGGAAGGCAATGCGGAAGGGATCGTATACTAGATAAAAAAATTATTAAAATAACCTTTAACGTCTGTTGTTTTAATGACTGACGTTAAAAGTGAAGTGACTTACTTTTAACGTCAGTTCTTTATCGAACTGACGTTAAAATGTTCACTTTTAACGTCAGTTCTTTATTGAACTGACGTTAAAAGTGAGTCACTTCACTTTTAACGTCAGTCATTAAAACAACTGACGTTAAAAATTGAATTAATGAAGTCTGATATTTACAAAACTGCCACCGCCTCCTTTTTAACGTCTAGCTTTTGGTTAACTGACGTAAACCTTTACCGTCTAATGTATATTTTCCACTAGTGAACTGAAGATATTATTATCTAAATAAACACATAATCTAATTAAAGCACCCACACAATAGTATGAAACTCCAGTGTCAAGTGATTTCTTCAAGTGCAAGTTGTACCTGGAAAACTGTTTTGAGTGATGTGGGGCTACGAAATTTGAAGCTTTATGCTCAATCCCATGCTGCTGTTTCTTAATTAATTGAATTACACTTTGGTTGCTTGCAAGTGGCACATCATGTACTCCATAACCTATTTGCTAAAGGACATTGATAGGAAAATTATCTACCAGTTTAGATAATAGTTGGTAAGATGGATGTTGATGGTTGTGAAATGGACTCATTTTGTCATGTCCACAAATGGGGATGAAGTAATACTGATATCTGCAGGTTTATGTAGAATTGTAGATCAGCTATTAAAATGGACTAATAAAGCTTAGGTCCGAGATTATTTTCTAGAGATTTTTAAGTGAAATAGAAATTTGTATTTGTTTAATATCATAGAAAAACATTTTTTTTAGATTATATTTATTTTTAAAAGCTGAAACAAACGTATTTAAAATTGTCATAAGTGATTATTTTTAAAAATTAATTGATTTTGAAATAATAAAATTTATTTCATCTTAAAGTGATAGAAATTGTCATAATATATACATAGTTAATAAAAAATATTAATTATGAATAAGCGAGTATCCTTAGGGCGGGAACTATGATCCACATCCTAATCCAATAGATGTCCATTTATTATCCATTGCGGGTAATTTTGACATCCCAAATTTTAGTGGTGATCTACCAATTGGATCTCACTAAAATGATAGGTTATACAACGCTATTCTAATTCTAATTATTATCAACAAAGAGCTTGTTTTGATTGGCTTTTTATGGAAAAAAAAACACTTATTTTTTTAAATAAAAGTGCTTTTGAAAAAATATAAGGCCTGTTTGTATTAAATTATTCTCAACACAAACTTCTGTTGAGAGTTGCATTCCTTGAAAGCTCTAATGTTGAGATGTGGAAATAATTGCCTCAAGATGCTTAATTATGCCGTTTGCGTCATTTAGAATCTCGAACAAACATGCAGGTGTTTGGATGAGCTTTTCAAAAAGAGCAAAAGCAGTCAAAAAGTATATTTTGGTGCTTTTTTAAGAAGTTACAATTCCTAACTTCTAAAAAAAGGAGAAGTAATAGAAGAGAGAGTGGAGATCATTAATGTTTTATTGAACAATAATGTCCTTATAATAAATCTCTTAAAAGTCATTTTTATAAAGTTCATCCAAACGCAAAATAGCTCATGCGCTTCTAATAATAGCTTCTGCTTCTATTTTTACACTATAGAAAAACTTTTTTAAAAAGCTCATCCAAACTTGCCCAAAGTAACTCAACAATAGAAGCAGCATGGTAAATCAGATGTCAAATAAATCCAATTACGACATTTTTTTTGGGTCAGAATTTACGGCATTTATGAATTAGTTGTTTCGGTCAATTTGTCTTGAGAAATACTAGCAACACACTCTCTAACACACTCTTTCCAGCATACTCTCTCCTATTGGTTGAAATTCGTGTGGGTCTTACAAAATTCAAGTGGGACCCACATGAATTAACGAGACCCATTTCTAAAATAGTGGGACCCATATGAATTTTAACCAATAGAAGAGAGTGTGTTGGAAAGAGTGTATTAGAGAGTGTGTTGCTAGCACTCTTCATTTGTCTTTTGTTCAAGATATTATCATGCTTAGTACTGTTCCTACTATAGTGTTTAATTTGCATCTAGATTTAACAATGAGTGCAACCCCTAAATGACTGACAAAGTTACATGGAAAAATCATGCTCAATGATAGCTATTGAAATATAGTTTAATTGATATGTACTGTTATTGTAAAGTTTTTTTACACAGTCAGTAAATCACAAATCATGATATGGATGAATTTTAGGGTGATTTGGATAAGAATCAAAGATTTTCAATGACGTGCGATTTATTATTGATTGATTGTCTAAAAAACTTGTATACTGACAGTGTATATTAATTAAACTCATTGAAATAACACCCAAATGTTTATGGTCAACTTCCTTATACCTCAACTTTCCCTTATGATTGGTTTAAAAAAAAAACACTTATGAATTATGACCGATTATCAATTAATGTAGCCATTCTGGGTGAAATTTACACTTGTTCATGTGATGCAAAAAAGTTGAAATTAATCCCTATGTTTTTTTATTTAGGAAAAATTAAACCCTATGTTAGCACCACTAATCACGTATTTTTTCCCACACCAATTACATTTAGCATTTTCATTTCCATTATTCATTCCAATTTTAGTGAAATATTTCCAAACATCAATTGTGCAAGTTGTAGCCTTGTAGGTCTTTTACTTGCTCTATTAGTCTCACCACTCTCATTTAACTTTGGTTTTGGTAGCACAATTTCATCCATAATTTTTACTTCATCATCAATACAATCCATGTGAATCTCACTTTAATCCATAGTTTGAAATTCCATATGCAAATTTATCCCATTAAGACACCGATTCTTAGACACCAACGAGACACAAAGATAACATTAATAAACACACTATCATATAAATAGAGCTCACAAAACTAAAATATAGAATCTGTATTGAAAATTTGAGATTGAAAGTATTTTTTTATTACAACCACTCAAAAAGAAGCCCAATCGCATGTCCGCAGAAAGCTGGAATGTAAAGGAAACAAAAATAAAAATAAAAAATAGAGGTAATTTTTTTTTTTTTTGAAGAATGTAACAAAAGTCTTAGGTTGTGTTTGTTTCATGAGATGAAAAACTATTCTTAGGAATACGATGATGAGAATGAATATTTCTATATTTGGTACAAAGATTTAAAAAAATATTCCTTTGAATAAACTATATTCAGGAAAAACTTTTACCCATCTTAATACAGTTTTCATTTCCATGATGGGGTGGTGAGAAAGTTTCATTCCCATGATAATATACTAATATTGTAACTAAAGTTCCAAAGTACCCCCCATCCCCCTTTCCTATTCCCGCTCCCACGGTAGTTTTTTAATCATCACGGAAACATGGATTTTTTTATTGTTTTATTTTACATTAAGCATATATATTTTTTATATTTATTTTATTAAATATGCTTATAGATGGTATTAAATAATATTTTATAAATAAGAGGAATTTTGAGAATTATGACATAAAAGAATATATTTCATATATTCATTTCATTTATATTAATTATTACATTGAAAAATTGATATTTAATCATTTTATATGACATGAGCATTTTGATAACTTTGATATATATTCCCATGAATATTCACTCCAACTCAAAAAAAACTTTAAAAATTATTCCCGGGAATTTATAGAAAGATTCCCTACCACTTTAACTGCTAACCAAATATGTTTTATAACATTCCCAACAATAATATTTTCGGTAATAACATTCTCAGACACGTGATTCTCGGGAATATAATTCTGAACCATGAAACAAATGCTTCTCTAAAATTAATGTAAGTTTTACATAACAGTTTTTAAAAAAAGTTCTACCTAAGTTTAATTTGTTTCGTAGATTTTTCTTACAGAGTGAAGTCACGTCAAAAAAAAAAATTTAAAACAATGAAGTATATATTATTTTATTATGATCACTTGATCTTTCAGTTGAATCAACATATAAAGTACATAGTTTACATATTTATTTGGTTATAAAAGTTTTTTTTTTAATCGGTTATAAAAGTTTACGCTTGGGGGGAAATTCCGTACTACTCTAAGGTAAACTTCAATAAAGAACTTGCTGGAATCAATCTTTTTTTTTTTTTTTGTCAGCACTATTCAATTATATCTGTTGAACCACAATCCGGATTCTTTGCAGCAGCTGCACGGTGTAGTATTTGTTTTAGCTTAGAAAAATTTAAAGACACGTTGCAAAGCCATTTGATTTCTCTGTCTACACATCACAACCGTTGATTTTGACTGTAGGGGCGCTGGACGGGACTTCCGCCGTAGAGAATCCGGATTGGTTGAACCAACACTTAACAATAATTTATCATAACATTTTTTTTTTGAACTCGGGTATCCTCCGATCGAGAGCCATAAACTAATCCCTCAAGATACTGAGATTCATTTAAGGGGTTGACTTCTCCCAATAAATGTTCTTCCATATACATAAGTCAGGAGTCGAATCACTGACCAAATGATTAAGGGACCCGGTTATCTACCAATTTATCATAACATTTAATAATGAATATGAGAAGGTAAAGAATTTTTTTTTGGTAGGCTGAGATGGTAAAGATTAATTAATTGTTATGGATTATAATTTATAAGTATACACATTTTTTTATATTATTTATTAATCATAAATTGTAGTATCATTAAAATTATTTGATTTGATTTTTATAATAATTATTTTAAAAATCGTATATAAAATAATTTATAATTAGTCAAAAACATAAAAAATTTAAATCGATCATATATCAAAATTAAACTAAGATAAACAAATAAATATAAGGAATAGGGTGAGAAATGAGGGAGAGGAGAATACATAAACTGTGGAGCAGTGTAATGTTTCTTTATCAAAATTAATGTTTTTCTATAAAAAAAAAGGCTCAATATATTTGCTAAATAATTGAATCTTTTAAGCATGTTGTTAAAGTTTCGATCCTTGTATGTATATGGAAAAATATTTGTTGGGAGAAATAAAACTAACTTTGATGATCTTTACGCCTCAAAAGGGATTAGTCTTCGACTATAAGCCGGAGAATGCCCTTGATGTGTTCGTGCACACAAAAAAAAACAAAAGATTTAATTCTTAACCGATGCGATAGTTTTTATTTTTTTTCGTTTGAGACTCTCAATGTCCAGAAATTATCCTAAACTCCCACTATTCTGAGTCGAGCCAAGAATACCTATTTAAGGAGGCAATGCTCTCTCAATATCTATTTTGTCATAAGTACAACTCAAATGTGACACTTTGTTTAAGAACAATACTCTTTGTCAGTTGAACTTTGTAATGGATGGGGTAGTTTTTTTTATACACCAAGGATACCCTTCGATCTATAGCCAGAGATTAATCGAAGTGATCTTTTTGCTCTCACAACAAAGCCTTCTGCACCGAAAGATATTGAACTTTTGATTATCTCTTGCTTAAGAAACTCAATTATCTATCATCTTTACTGGGTCTTGATTGTTGCATAAGTGATAGTTTGATAAAGAAGAAAAAATATCTAATAATACAATAAGTGATTTCATTGTTTCCGATAAGTCCGGTTATTGTTCGAATAACAATAAACAACAGCACCACATCCCTTCCTCCTTCTTCTTCTTCTTCCGTTCCTTCTTAGTTTGAAGCACTTTTGAGTACTTAAGCCTCCTTCGTACCTCCTTATCCTCTACCCTTTCAAACTCTCTCTCTAGAAAATAGAAATCACGCAATTCTCATATACCCTGATTTTTCTTTCACTTTCTTTCTGTTTTTCACCCACCAAACAACCAACCCTAGAGCATTCTTATCCTTCTCTCTCTCTCAACTGCTTGTTTACATGTGCAAGGAGAGAAAAACAACTGTGTAAGTTTCAAACAAACTCCAAATTCAGCTTTTAAAAAAAGACAACATGCTAGCATACTTTGCTAGTTGATTGGAGCGGATGTCACTCTTGCCTTAGGACTTATTGTTGAAAGTTTTAGAGAGAGAAAGTAACAAAAAAACTGATTATTTTTTTTGCTTTTTGTATTCTTTTGCATTTCAAGATACTCTTGAGACACAAGGAAATTCCATTTGGGAAATTCAACAACTTCTGAAACCAGGCACCAAAGAAGGTCTCATATTTTTCCTTCTCTCCTTATAATGAAGCAACTTTGATCTGTCTTTAATTTTTGTTATCCTATGGTTTTGTTCTTCTATTTCTTCATTATTTTAGCAAAAAATCCATGTAATGGAATTTTTTTGTTTATTTTTGTTGGCAAAATGGGGGTACTGATCTGAAAAATGAGTATTTTAATGAGCTGAAATTTTCAGATTCTGAATTTATTTTTTTGTAAAAAAAATTGTTTTTGGTTTTGTTTAAATAATTGGAACTCCAGGTACACAGATCTGTGAAGTGTGAGATGAAGACAGTGCAAAATTGTGTAATCAACTGGGGTGTATCTTCTTTCTTTTTTGTCTTTGGTTGAGAGCTTAACACCTGTCACAAAATCCGACCCAACATTGTTCAAAGCAATGAGGCTTGAACCTTTTTTTTAATCATTTTATTCGAAGACTATTTGATTCGAGCATTTCAGAAATAGTGTCTTTATTAAAGAATTGTGATTATTTGCACCAAGCCATAGTGAACCTAGTTTGTGGCTTCTAATGAGATTTGCATAATGTATGCTCTTTTTAAGGCCAGGGAAAAGCTATAAATACAAGCAGAAGCTAAAAAGGGTTTTGCTCAGATCGGATACCCATCTGCAAATTTTACTGATTTGGCTTCAATACAAATCAGAAAAGGCTTAATTAGATCAAAGGTACAGATACATAAGTACATAGAGGTCTCCAACTCCAAAGCACTTCTACCTTTTTCTTAAAGCTTTGAGTTTTTTAAAAAACATATAAGATTTTAAGTTGCTATCAACTAGGTGCTAATTAAACAAAGTCAGATCTTATCTGCTGTGTACTAAAGTGAGTATGAGATTAATGAGAATGTGTACGTAGTATCTGATACCTTTTTTTATTTTTTATTTTTAAATTTATTTTCTTGATATTTTATTTTGTTTATTTTTGGGTTTGGATGATAATACAATTTTTTGGGGTGCTTATGGTGTGTTTGCTTGGGTTTTGCAGGGAGGAGAGGCTGAGGCTAAGGCTCTGAGACATACTTTCAGTCTTTTGAAAGCGTTTCTGCAAACTGCAAAAAGCTTAACAAGAGGCTCTCTGACTTGGACCGTGATATATCATGGCATAAAAAAAAGCCCCTTTTTTTTTTTCACTACACAACCAAAGCAGTCTGAGTTATCATCATCAATGCAAAGGACATAGCCAACCCCACCTCTCTTCCCCTTCACTCGCTCACTCCTCTTCAATCTTCACGCTCTCTACTACTAATAATACTTTAATTTTCTCTCTCTACCTCTGAAGAAGTGTAAGTAAAGGATAAGAGAGGGAGAAAAAAAATAATAAAGAGAAAGGCAAAGTGGGTTTGTTTTGTTTCTAGCTTGATCAGCTTCTGTTCTTTGCAAAGGCTATGATTGTGGTATGGAGGAGGATGAGATTCAAGCACAAGCAATTAGTAAATTCCCAAGACTTGGAAATGGAAGAAATGAGCCTAACAAGATAGGTCCTAGAGGAGGAGGAGTGAGTGAGCAACAATACCCAGATGAGGAAGAAGATATTGGAGATCCTAGAAGAGGCAGTGATGTTGTGAGCACAAACAGGTTCCACACTTGGCACCACTCTTCAAGAATCATAAGGGTGTCTAGAGCATCTGGTGGGAAAGATAGACACAGCAAGGTCATGACTTCAAAGGGTTTAAGAGACAGAAGGGTTAGGCTTTCTGTGGCCACTGCTATTCAGTTCTATGACCTTCAAGATCGCTTGGGTTATGACCAACCAAGTAAAGCAGTGGAATGGTTAATCAAATCAGCTTCAGAAGCCATTTCTGAGCTTCCTTCATTGAACAACACATTTCCTGAAACCCCAAAGCAACCAAGTGATGAGAAAAGGGCTAGTGTGGGCACTGAACAAGGATTTGATTCAGCTGATGCAGAGATAGATGGTGAGACCAACTATCAGCATCAGCATCAGCATCAGAACAACCAAAGCCAGAACCTTTCTTTGTCCAAATCTGCTTGTAGCAGCACTTCTGAGACAAGCAAAGGTTCTGGCTTGTCCCTCTCAAGGCCTGATATCCGTGTGAACCGAGTCAAGGCAAGAGAGAGGGCAAGGGAAAGAACAGCAAAAGAGAAGGAGAATGAATCTCACAACAACATTGCTCATCACCACCATAATGGGAACCCCATTTCTCAAACAGCTACTTTCACTGAGCTACTCACAGGTGGGATCAGCAATGCAGTTCCCACCACAACTAGTCCTAATGGTTCAGTTCATCAAAATCATTATCATCATCATCATGGTGGTGGTGGTGATGAGGCTAATAATCCTTTCAACAAAGCAGCAGCAGTTAGGAACCAATGGTGTTCATCAGCACCAATGGACTACTTCACCTCAGGGCTTCTAGGGCCTTCATCTTCTTCAAGAACCAATCACCATAACCAATCTTCTTCTGGGTTCTCACAGATTCAATTAGGAAATCCCCTTAATCCTGAGGCCATGTCAGTTTCACCATTCAGTATCAGTGGTGATCATCATCATCAACATAATCAAAACAACTCATCAGATCAGCTGCAGCATCATTTCTCATTCATTCCTGATCATCTAATGCCAGCTGTTGTTACCTCTTCTTCTTCTCAGCCCAGTGGGAGTACTGACTATAATCTCAACTTCACAATCTCTTCTTCGGGCCTTGCTGGTTACAACAATAGGGGGACCCTTCAGTCCAATTCACAGTCTCATATTTTGCCTCATCATCATCTGCATCAGAGGTTTTCATCATCACCTATAGATGGATCCACTGTACCTTTCTTCATAGGAGCTGCTGCAGCTTCAGCTGCTGCAGCACCACCTCCAACAATGGAGAACAA
Source organism: Sophora flavescens (assembly GCA_030762895.1). Lineage (NCBI taxonomy): Eukaryota > Viridiplantae > Streptophyta > Magnoliopsida > Fabales > Fabaceae > Sophora > Sophora flavescens. The sequence goes on from CM061068.1 coordinate 75,827,040, forward strand.
CCATCACCACCATCAGTTCTCAACTATTTTTGATGGCCGCTTGCAACTCTGCTATGGCGATCATTCAGATCAGAAGGGGAAAGCCAAGAACTGAGTTCCAGGTAAGACAAAAACAACACTCTTTTTGTCCATTTCCCTTTCATTGAGCCTTGAAATATATAACTTTTGTTCTTTCTATTTCTGCATTTTTTGTTTGCTGTTAATGTTTGAATTGATATTTGAATGCCCATAATATGAAATTTAGATACTTTATTCATGTATTTATGGTATATATGTATATATAAACGATTTTTATAACATATCCAACCTTGTAGATGTTAAGATATCAAAATATAAAAATGCTGGATTGGAAAGAGTAACTTTTACATAACTTTCAACATAATATTTTTATTTTTAATTTCTTAACATGTGCAAGGTTGTATAGGATAGAAAAATCAATATATAAAAATATTATTGCTAGGGCTAAGGTTTTTTTTGAAAGAACTAAAAATGAAAAATATTAAATAAAAGACAATTTTTTTTTTTTATTCAGGTAATAAATGTCTTAGTTTTATTTTTAATTTTTTAACAAATATATCCTTTTAATGTACTATCCATATTGCACTTTTGTTTGAGTTTTGTCGACCCATTTTCTTAGGGTTAAGGTCTTAAGGACTACTGGTAAAATAATTTAAATAGAAAGCAATAAATAAAAAATCAAATTTTTATATTTTTAATGTATTAAAAATTTTATTTATTTATCTTTATTCCTTAATTAATAACGAGATTCGTTAAAGAAATTGTTGCACAAATCCCTGTTGTTACGTTTGTTTGATTTGCATTTTGCAATGCTGACCAGTTTCCTTCTTCTCCAATGATATGCCTTGCCTTTAGTAAACCTAGGTGGACACGAGATCATGACATTAAATAATATTTGATTGTGTTTCTTCATTGGAACGATGATGTTTTTGGATGTACGTGTAGTGTGCAATACCATGAGCCGTTTGGGTTCTTGGTAATCATAAACAAGATGGTCATCGGGGCATATATTTATGGTTTTCTCTCTGTGTTGGTGTCTTTTTGTTGATTGATTCCTGCATGGGTTACTGTGAATTGGGTTGGTTGTCTCCTTGTTTGTGCTCTTATTGGTTCCCTTCTCTCTAGCATGTCAGATGTAAGCTTTTGTGTGGCATAAACCATGTGTAAGTCACTCAGTGGGGGCAATATTAATGTTAATTGCTTTAGCTCAAAATCAAATTCTAAAATCAGAATTGCTTTACAATCCCAATTCATTTCCCGCTCCCAAGCTGTGCCACCACATGACGTGTCCCTGATTGGCTCCATGTCTGGTTCTGCAACGAAAATTATGTGCCTAGTTATTAGGCTAGTATCACCACACATGGGCCTTTTTCATATCTTGAAAGGTCCATGCACGTAGGCTGAAACTTCACTCCTCATCACGCTCACGCTTGGGAACAAATTTATTTGGTACGTGTTTGGATGAACGTTTGACAAACGTGATTTTGGATGGAATAGATTTTGTAGAATTGATTTCAATACAATTGAGTTTGAAGTAAAGTGATTTTTGTTTGAATGTTTTTACTTTGAGAGCAAGTTTGATGTAAAACCTAGTGTAATTTTTCAATTCAAAAGCAGAAGCTACTCCAAGCTGCTTCTGGTAGAATCAATTCTGGATGCAAAATTGATTCCACAAACGTGTTGTCAAACACCTCTTTTATTACCAGAATCACGTTTGACAGGTGCAGAAGCACTTCTGGTGCCTCTAGAAGTGGAACCAAACATACACTTGTTCTTGATTCTCATAGGGTATCATCATTTATCTTAAAAAGCAAGTTTTTATTGAGAAATTAAATATTTCATTTCTCCAAATATTAAATACATCATTTTTCAATAAAAACTTTCTTTTCTTGTTCCCAAAACATATATAGTTGCTTGTTCTGATATAAGACCACTAGTTAACATTTCTCTTGTACATTTGCATACATATATTTACTCTAGCTACTTACAGTACATAATACCTCAATATTCACCCACACTGATTATTATCCAATAAAAGTTGTTAAAAATGTTTCCTTGTAATTTCTCCCTCCTTTTGATTTTAGCAGAATTAGAAAACATGCGCATCTATTAGATTGACTTGTATTAGAATCATTTTTATAAATTCATAGGAAAGGTGATTAATTACTGGCCGGGTTTGTTATTCATTACTGCAAGGGGATGTTTAGTAGAGGAATTTTTTTTAGTTTCATTGAAATCTTGAATTTTCATGTTTGATATGTTTTTTATAAAAATATCCCTAGAAAATTAACATTCCCATAAACTTTTATGGCTATGTTTCCCTTGAAAACATTATCATGGGAGGGAGATGAGAATCCTAATTTCCCATGTACAGAGAAGTTTTTATTATTTGAAAAGACTATTATACCCTAGTTTCCCATGAACAATATTAACATTAGGTACCAACCGAGGGTTGGTTAAGTTGTAAGTATCTTGATCCCATAAGGAGGAGGATGCAAGTTCGAATCCAAGTAAAGATCCTCTAGTTGGGAGCTTGTGAAAACCAAGGGTTAATTCCTTGCTCTAAGCAATCAAATGAGGATTAGTCTCATAGTCGGTCCAAAGGTTCGAATCCAAGTAAAGATCCTCTGGTTGGGAGGTTGTGAAAACCAAGGGTTAATTCCTTGCTCTAAGCAACCAACTGAGGATTAGTCCTATAACCTGTCCAAAGGGCTGAATTTTGTGGGGATACCCTGGGATGCCACTGAGGAGCCAAAGACCCTAATTTTGGTGGTTCATCAAAAAAAATATTAATATTAATATTATATTAAAATATATATTTGTTTGGAAGAAAAGAACCTCATTTAAAATTAAGATATGAACATATATTTGTCTGTACTATTTTTATAAATTATTTTAATTTTCAACTTTTTATAATATTTTAATTTTAAATTTTAAATAATCTATATTCAAGGTATTTTTGAAAATAATATTAATATTTTCAAGAAAGATGCTCTTAAACCAAACATGAAAAATATTTATTCTCAAGTAACATTCACAAGAATATTTAAGACTTACCAAACACAAATAAGATTCACAAGATTCATGATTCCCGTGAACCAAAACAATTCATCTACGAAACACAGAGAATAAAAAAAGAGAGAGTAACTTTTGGTAGAAAAACTAAATATGTCACTCTTTTATATATTAAATATATATTACTTTAGCATCACTTCCCAATAAATATAGAAGTAACATGTAAACACGGTTGCTTGTTCTGATATAATAACCATCAATAAAAATAAGATAGAGAAAAATAATAGTGTTAAATGAATGTTAATATCAAATAAAAATAAAGAGTTAATATTTTAAATTGAAATAAGAATAAATGTAAGTTCGGATATGTGGTAACTTATGGGACCCATTTGATGATCTTTTAGGAGTTGCTTTATTGAAGTGTAGAGTTGCTTAAGATAGCATAAAGTAAAGTAAATATTAACCAATGTCCTAAAGATATTGGTTAAGGAAACTATAAAATTAACTTTGTACGGGACAATGTATTTAAAATTTGAAAAATAACATGCTTAGTTTTTCAAAAAATTTATTAACCGGTGCCTTTTTTGTTGACATAAATTAATTAGTGTCCTTAACAAGACCCTAAAGTAAAAGTGTGAATATATATATATATATATATATATATATATATATATATATATATATATTAAAGAACAACCCAGATTTTAGACAGTTAGATCGTTAGTTGAAAGAGAGATATACATTATTTTATTTTTTGATTTGATATACATTATTTCATTATGACAGAAAAAAGTTTGAACGTATATATAATGGAAACTGTCAAATTCTTTACCATTAACATATTATCTTCACGTTTCAAAAAAAAACAAACATATTATCTTCTTTTTTTTAGGCAATTAACCTACTATCCTAAGGTATTCTTATTTGTTTGTCTAAAAGACATTCTTCACATATTTGATTAGGTTGAAAATTGACAACTCTTTAATCATGCATATTCTTCTTTGTCAACAAATTTAATCCACCAAAATTTAGATGACCAAATTTCATTTGTTAGAGCCAAGAGGGATGTTTAGCAAAAATTTTCAAACATCTTGATGATCAATTTTGATATTAAGTGAAAACACTTTCTTGTGTGACTTAGGCACCCTTCTCTTAGTGAATTCAAAGCTTCATTTCTCAAAATACAACATCCATCTTTTAGCTAAATGTTAAAGCTAGTCTCAAGTAATTAATTGGCCCAAATGCAACATATTTGTTTTTAAGAAGGCTATATAATAGACTTGAGAAATAAATTTTATGATCTCCATTTTTAGTGAGAACTAGGGTATCACATTTGCCTTTAATTTGCACCTTAGTATTATATCGTAAGATAATTTGGCCTCTATGTTTCTTATCAAATTCGGTAAAGGATTTAAATAGTGTGTATTGCCCGTGTAAAAAGTTTTATACTTGACATCCACTAATATTTTGACTTATGTTTTTTTTTTTTTTAATAACTAAGAGAACAATAATACTGATTTGTCAAGATATTATTATATGTATGTGTAAAAATTCTTTACACTCATGTTGTATAGAAATTAAAATCTTTGATAAATAAGTCTTTGTTACCACTTATATGATTGCTTACACTAGAGTATAGGAAAATCGTCTTCACCTCTTTTACTTTAATGATATGAGTTTTTTTTTTCTTCTTTTATTGGTGGGAGAACTCCAACACCAATCAGCATAATAGCCATATTTATGACAATTATAGCATTGATTTTTAGATTTACCATAACCATACATTCTATCTCCTCTTCGTCTTAGTCATAGCCTGTGCATCATCTTGATCCTTGTAGTTGTTGACTTGACTCTTTATTGTTGGATTTATATGGTCACTTCTTCTCTTCCGAGGATATGCCTATAATTTCCATCACAACCTCGTCCTCTTCAACGGGCTTGACTTTGTCATTTTTCTTTTCCTCTTTCTTGTGAATTCGCATGTTCTTGCTCTTTAGCTTTCGAAGTGTTAACTAAAAGGGTTTAGTCAAATAATTAGCAAGTTAGTTAGTTAAGTTAGCTTAGCAGTTAGCTTAGCAGTTAGTGCAGCAACTAATGCAGAGTTAGTTTTTCCATTTCTGTTTGCACATGTATATATATACCTATGTACCCACTAATTTTATCTATGAATGAGAATTTACATTCTTCTAAATACTCAAGTTTTCCTCCGATGTTCTCTCATTTTCTGCATCTCGTTCATCAAGCTTTATTCATGATGATGAAAGGTAACATGGTATCAGAGCTCCTTTCCTAGGGGCTCTGTTACCGCTGCGAACTCTTCTTCCTTCATTTCTCGCCCTCTCTTCCGAATCAATCGCCAACTGTGTGATTGTTCAATCAATCTTCTTCGATTTCTGGAAGTTGATTCTTCCTTGACCTAATCGTTTGTTCAATCGATTTTCTCCAATTTCTGAAAGTCGATTTTCTTCTTGACCTAATCATTGAGGTCATAGCGATTCTTGTTTCAATCTCAGTCGAATTGCAGAGAATCTTTGTTTGCTATCGCCGATTTGCGATACGCTTGAGTTTTTCTTTGAGAATCCAATCGCGATTATTCGCCTCCCGATTTGTGGGAGTTTCTTTTGCATCCTTATTGATTTTTTGAAGAATGGCGTAAATCAAGAAAATGTGGCAAATGCAAATCAAATTGTTCCAAAGGATGTCACCGCAGATTTCACTAGTCCATATTACATGATACGTAATGAAAGTCCAGGTGCAATTCTGGTTTCCAAAAGATGAATGGTGATAATTACCACCAAGGGGTCAAGATCGATGATTGTAGCACTCTGGCCCCAAGAACAAGGAACATTTTGTGGATGGTACTTTACCAAAACCTCCAATTAATGATCCCGATTATAAGATTTGGTGTAGATGCAACAAATTGGTGTTTGCCTGGCTCATACACTCATTGGAGCCGAGGTCAAACAGACCGTGCTTTGGATGGAAAATGCTCATGAAGTTTGGAAAGATCTCAAAAAGAGGTATTATCGTGAGATATATTCAGAATTTCGTAAATACAAGAAGAAATCTACATGTACAAGCAAGGTGATGCCTCTATCACTCGCTTATTTTACACATCTAAAAGGACTTTGGCAGGAAATTGAAAATTTTAGGCCTATTCCTTCATGTACATGCCAAATCACTTGCTCATGCCAATTGGTTCCAACTATTAGAACATATATTGAGAATGATTATGTCATAAGGTTTCTAAAAGGATTGAATGAGCAATACTCAGCTGTGAGATCACAGATCATGCTTATGAAACCACTTCCCCGATATTGGTGAAGTTTTCTCTATGTTGATTCAACAAGAAAGGCAAATGAAATTGATGTTTGATGAACCTAAAGTACTAATGAGTCCTAGTAATGGCAATTTTAGAGGTAGAGGAGGTGGTTATCGTGGCAGAAGAAATGGTTCTGGGAGCCGAGGAGAAAATGGCAGAGGAGGAAATGGCAGAGGCAAGAGCTCTAAGTATTGTACATATTGCAATGCAACAGACATACAATGGATACATGCTATAAGAAGCATGGCTACCCCCCGTGCTACTTCCAAAGAAACAATAGTGCCAATAATTGTACACTAGAAGAAGAAATAGAAGATGATGACAGATCGCTGAGATCCTTGAGAATCGAGAGAAGAAGGTGAGGATAACTCTAAAATGAGCTTCACACTTGAACAACATAAAGCCATTCTCGGCTATGTCGCAAAGATCCAACAGGGCATCGAATGCCATCTCTCACAATGCAAATCGGATTGTGACTTACACCGCAAAAAGACAGGTATTGTATGCACCGCTATGAACTCTCATGCTTCCGCAAATTGGATATTAGATACTCGGGGCTGCATCATGTGGTGTCACACTATATCCTTATTTCAATGCCATAAAAGGATAAGACCTATTCTCATCAAGCTCCCCGATGGATCTAAAGTGTCCACAGACATTGCTGGGACCGTAATTTTGTCTCGATAAATTGTACCTCGCGGATGTGTTGTTCATACCTCGCTCACATTCAATTTGATATCGCCCTCAAAAATGGTTAAATCCAATGATCGCAAATCGATTTTTGATTGTAATGCCCGCCATATACAGACAAAGATTACATTGAAGACGATTGGTACAAATGCTAGATTGCAAGGAGGCCTATACTCTCTTAACTCAAGGGCGGGTTTATCCTTTACTTCCCCTTATGCAAATGTAGTTAGTTCCAATAGAAATTGCATATGGCACATGAGATTAGGACACCCATCATATGAAAGATTGGCACAGTTAAGCAAATGTTTTCCATTTGTTAAAGGTAATAAACTCTCAGAGCCTTGTGATGTATGCTACATGGCATAACAAAAAGGATTCCTTTCTCGTATAGTATTACTAGATCAACTATTCCTATTAATCTGCTAAAAATGGATATATGGGGACCAATTTCTGAATAAAAACTGCTTGTACATAGATATTATTATACAATTATTGATGATTGTACAATACATACTAGGCTTTTCTACATGAAACTAAAGTCGAGACCTGTTGATCATATCAAGCGCTTCATTGCTCTTGTTGAAACACAGTTCAAAGACTCATGTCAAGTTTATCGTGACGCAGATAATGGAAAAGAATTCATGTTGCATGATTACTATACCCAAAAAGGAATTATACACCAAACCACATGTGTAGAAACTCCTCAATGTAATGGAATTGTGGAAAGAAAACACCAACACTTACTCGGCGTAAAGCTCGAGCTCTTTTGTTCCAATCTAATGTTCCCAAATGTTTTTGGACACAAGCCATAAGCCATGGTCGTGTTCCCCGATTAATAGAATGCCAACACCTTTTTTGAAAAACAAATCCCCTTATCGTGCATTGTTCAATAAGCTCCCAGAGATTGATCTGGCTAAGGGTATTTGGATGCTTGAGTTATACCACCACTCTTTCAAATCATAGGAAGAAACTTGACACACGATCCGTAAAATGTGTTCATCTTGGAATCAAGACTGCACAAAAGGATATTTGTCAGCTTGATCTTAAAACTAGAGAGTTGTTTCTCTCTAGAGATGTTGTCTTTCATGAAGACAAATTCCCTTTCAAAGGACAACTCCACACCCCTTAGTCATGACAAGATTACGAGACCTTATCCCATTGCCACTACAAATGACAATAACTCACCCTATGACCCTTGGTACCCGAACCCCACCATCACCACAACAAACCCAACAAGCCATTCTCAACCCGCTCAAATCCCGCATTCTCAACCTACTCCAATCTCAAATGCACAACCCGCACAAACCGATCATGTTCCCTCATCCACACATACTCCTCTTATCCAATCACCTCAAAATGAAACTTCATCTCATCCTACACCAATCCAACCATCTTCAATACCCATCAGAACATCTAATAGGCCCAAGAAACCACCTTCATACCTTCAAGATTATCATTGTTCACTTCTTAATACCAATGCCAATACCTCACACACCAAATACCCCATCTCTCATTATGTCTCTTATGAACATCTATCACCAAAACATAAACATTTCTCCTTAGCTATTTCCACCGTATCTCAACTCCGAGTCATACCATGAAGCAATACAACATCCAAAGATGGCAAGCAGCCATAAATTCGTGAATCGGGACTTTACACAAGAATCACACTGGGGTGCTAACACAGAGGCCACCCGATAAGCCACTTGTAAGTTGTAAATGGCTATTCAAACTCAAACATCATGCGGATGGCACAAAGAGAAAGGCACAAGGCTCGATTAGTAGCTCGAGGATTCACACAGACAGCAGGTGGACTATCTTGAAACTTTCACCCAAAGAATCAAGATGACTACAGCTTCGGTTGATATTGGCTTTAGCTTCCTCTCACAACCTGGTTCTTACAAAGAATTAGATGTAAACACAAAGATTTTTGCATGGTGATTTCTCGGAGGATGTTTATATGCAGATCCCACCCGGCCTAGAGGTGCCTCGGTCCAAATCTTGTATGCAAATTACGTAAATCCCTCTACGGGTTGAAGCAAGCCAACAGACAAAGGGAATGCCAAACTCACGTTAAACCTTGATTCAATCGGGATACGTGCAATCTAAAGCCGATTACTCTTTGTTCACAAAGAAAGATTCCAAGGGCTTCACAGCTATCTTAGTTTACGTGGATGATCTAGTCCTCACAGTGCAACAACCTTATCAAATTAATGCCATCAAAGTCTTGCTGACCATAAATTCAAAGATCAAGGACATTGGAGATTTGAAGTATTTTCTCGGATTTGAAGTAGCAAGATCCAACTTAGGTATCTCACTCTATCGGAGAAAATACTCATTAGACTTGCTACAAAGACACAGTCTCTTGGGATGCAAGCCTTGCTCCACTCCTATGGACCCAAAACTCAAGCTAAGCAAGGAAATAGGCAATCAACTTTCAGATTCTTCTCTTTACAGACGCCTCATTGGAAAACTGCTCTACTTAACCCACACACGTCCTGATATCTATTTTGCAGTGAGTAGATTGAGTCAATTCCTTGACTCTCCCACAGACATCCATCAACAAGCAGCTTTTAGAGTCATTCGATACCTCAAAAAGGCTCCAGGTTCTGGTGTATTCTTCCCCTCAACGTCTGATCTTTATCTCAGAGGTTTCACTGACTCTGACTGGGGGGCTTGCCTCGACTCTAGGCGCTCCATCACAGGGTTCCGCTTCTTCTTTGGCAATGCTCCTATATCATGG